>PVHP010001096.1:0-19675 GCA_004024765.1 Zapus hudsonius
CCCATGCTGCCCATGGACTGAGTTCGTGAAGCAAATACAGAAAGCTTTGAGAACAGAGGAAAAATTGGGAAAGGTCAGGTTTCTGATGTTATCGCCTCAAGCAGATCTATCACTGTGTTGCTGATGAGAGAAAGCTGGCTGCAAGGAACAGCACAATTAATCACACTGTTGTTTCTTTAACTCAGATAAATCCATCCTTCATGCTGTATAGAAGCCATTCACTTGGCAAAGCAGGACACAAATAAGCAAACACCAAGGTGCAAATTCCCTGATAATATGACAGCTACCTAGAAAAACATTATCTACTGTTTTGTAGTTATAAACCTTCTTAGAATTTGTTCTGGGTCTTTGTATTTAAATGCATTCTTGAACTTCTACAGTTCTGCAGAGAAGTATTCTATCCCCTTTAAAAATTAAGAGTGATTCTTGGACTGGAGAAATGGCTCAGCAGATAAGGGGCTCACCCACAAAACCTAACAGCCTGAGTTTGATTCCCCAGTGCTCACATAAAGTCAGATACACAAAGTGCCACATGCATCTGGAGTTCATTTGCAGTGTCTACCGGCCTTGGTGCAACAATTCTCTCTCTGTCTTTCTCTGTCTCTGTCTCTGTCTCTTTGCAAATATTTTTTTTTAATTTAAGAGTGATTCTTGAGGCTAGGGGAATGTCTCACCAGGTTAGAATGTTTGCTATGCAGACCGAAGGATCTGAGTTTGAAGCCCAGCACGCATATAAAAAGCTGAGTATAGCTGCACATGCTGTAGTTTCAACACGGAGTGGGTGGATATTGGAGAATCACTAGGAGTCCCTGGCCAGCTAGTTTAACCTAAGAACCAGAGGCTCCAGGTTCAGTAAGAGACTCTGCCTTGGGGAGATTGAGACAGATGAGTGACAGCAAACACCCAACATCTTCCTCTGGCTCTATATGAGTGTGCACATGGTGTATACATCTATGTACACATATGCATACCTCTCACACACCACACATTAATGCACCATACATACCACACATGCATGTGAACACACACAAGGATTAAAAAGTAAAAAAAAAATAATAAAAAGTTAAGTGATTATTTAACAGATGAGCAAAGCTAGTAAGATTGGAGGAAACTTTCAAATAATTATTTAAAGATTTAAAATGCTGGTACATCTACAGTGACTGCGGATGGACTCTGGATCTTCTTTACCTATGAACTGGTAGTACTGAAAGGAATTCCAATGACCACATAACTGGTATTAAAAACCATGGTATGCATTTCTACTATACTGGTCTCTTACTCCCACTGCACACAGCAAAGCCTAAACCTCAGAGGAAGGAACTGGATGTCATTATTCCTTAAGCACACAGGAGATTCCACTGTGCTGCACGGGCTGAGAATCATTTGCCTTCTGCCCAATGAGGCCAAGGAGGAATCAGAAAGGAATTCAGATCACCCACTTGGAGAAGATCAGCCTGGGATGCAGATGGTATACATAGGAGTCTGGAATGTTCCTAGCCAAGCTGAATGCAAGCTGCTCACATTTGAAAGGAACCATGACTGAAAGGCTAGAAAGAAAAGCATCACACTGAGTACTTCATATTATCTAGAAGCACATAGAAGGCAAATGCAATTCAAAGAATTCCATCAAACATAATAGCATCAAAATAGAAGAAAGACTAATTGGAAAAAAGAAGGGTTTAAGTGGAGGGGGAATAGGGTAGGAGGAAAGAGAGAGTGGTGGGAGGGGATTATGAGTATGGTATATTATATATATATATATATATATATATATATATATATATATATATATATATATATATATATATGAAGACTGTCAATATAAAACCAAAACAAGCAAAAAAGAATTCTTTCAGTTAGAAATTACCAAAGAGAAAGTTACTCTTATACCCCGTAAGAGCACTATTAAAAGGATTAGCAGTTATAGTGTTGGTAGGATCTCACTTAGCCCAGGCTGACCTAGAACTAACTCTGTAATCCAAGCTGGCCTTGAACTCACAGTAATCCTCCTACTTCTGCCTTCATTGTGCTGGGATTAAAGGCATGTACCACCACACCCAGCAAGCACTAATTTATTAATGCATCATCACCTTATGAGTGAAATGAGACCTTTGGCACTGAGCTCCTTACTTTATGGCTTCCCTTCCCTCCACCTCTCCTTGTGTGTACAGACAGTCTCTCAGCCATGAAAACTTTAGGTTAAGATGCAACACAGGTCTTATAAGAGAAGCTACCTACATATAACACCTGCTGAAGAAAATTCCAGGTTGTAGATCTTAACAATCAAAAGCCATCTATTTTCTGCTCCTGGATGATTAGATCAAGGTAGATGTTTACAATTTGGCCACAGAAGCACAATCCATAGGAAGATGAGTGATTTTGGGTATATCCTAGCATGTAAAGATAAAGCAGGGGCCATTATGTTTGTTTTTCAGAAATTGAACCGCTAGATCCTAAATAATTATTCCCAAGTAAAAGACAAATTGATGAGCTGCCAATGAGACAGTTTCATCATACAAGAAAAAAAACTGTAAATAAGCAGACTGAAATGCTCACGAGTGAGAGCTTGAATAAGCGAAGCCCTAAGAAGGAGAGATCTCAACAGATATCCACAGAGTAGCTGGGTAGATAAAAAGCACATTAACGCCTACCTCACCTGCAGCCCTGTGCTAGAGGCCAGAATATTTCATTTCTCCTAGTCTGCTGTGCACATATTATCCCATGAAAACTATCTAGTGATATGTGGTAACTTGAGTGAGGCTTAAATCCAGAGAGCTCCTATCATTTAAAGTTTTCCAGAGGGTTGGAAAGCTAGGTTATGGGTAATAGATGAAATATAGGGGAAATACAGGTAAAGAGCTAGTTCAGGTGTCTGCCTCATAATCATGAAGACCTGATTTCTATTCCAGGTACCCACATAAGTGTTAGATGTGGTGGTACATACCTGTAATACCAGTGCTATGACGCATAGACAGACAGATCCCTCGAGCTTGTGGGCTTGCCAGCCTAGCCCAATTGAGGAGCTCTAGGCCAAGGATATTCTGTCTCAAAAAGAGGAGTACAGCATACCTAAGGATGATACTCAAGGTTGTCTTCTGGCCTCCACATACATGCTGATGCACCATACCCATATCACATATGAACATATAAACACATGCACATGTACCATACACGTGCAAAAAACAGAGAGAGGGAGAGTGAAAAACAGAATTGGCTCATGCAATAATGAAAGCTGAGAAATCCAAGACTGCAATATATATATATATATATATATATATATATATATATATATATATATATAGAGAGAGAGAGAGAGAGAGAGAGAGAACTTGTGATGTAGTTTCAGTCTGAACAGAAAAGGCAGCTTAAGCAACCACATGAAAACTGTTACTTATTCAGCCTTTTTGTTGTGTTCAGGTCTTAATTGAGCAAGGCCTACTCGCATAAACACAGACAATCTGCCTTACTCAGTCTAACCAATTAGAGTAGGAAAGACTAAATGCTAACGATTGATCAATTGATTCAATGTAAGTGTAAACTGCTTGGAAACTGAATTGAAGCAGACTAGACCAATTGTTAAAGTATCACTGTTCAATGTTAAAGTACATCCAGCCTCTTCTGTGGCCCATGGACTGGAAAGTCCCTGGAGCAGCTGGGGGCTGCTTAGCCCTCAGCATGGTTAGAAAGAGGGAATGAAAGTAGATGGTAACCTGGCAATGGTGCTGGTAACCAAACTACACAATAGCCAGGTATCCAGCAGTTTAAAAAGGTTTTTGAAATTGTTTCTTCCCAATGCTCAGCCTCCTTCCCAACCCCTACCACGGAAATGCTAACTGCTTCTGGAAAGTTGCTGCTTTACTTGCCTGCACCCCTTTGCCTTGGCAAAGAATATATAATCAAAGTACAAATTTGGCTCAAGGCCACAGTTCTTTTAGCAGCTGTGGTCCCCGGGTTGGAATAAATCTCTCTTCCACTCAAATTGGTGTTAAAGTCATCATTCCAGAAACCCTCCCTCTTCACATTCAGATAATTTCATCAAAATACCCTCACAGACATACATAAAATATAGTTTGACCAAATACATTTAGACATCCATGGCCTAGTTAAGTTGATATCTAAGGGCTGTGCTGAACCACTTCACCTGCCTCCCCCTTTTTTTCTGCTATTGGAGTGTAACTTACATGAACTATTACTCACTTTTCCACGTGTTCCTTTAAATTTTATATTAAATGTCTGGTGCAGAGATCTGTGCTACACTAGGAAGAAAATGCCATCACATTTGTTGGGGCATCAGTGCCAATACTTCACACCGCTCCATTTCCTTCCTTGTGTAAGCAGGAGGTGAGTTCACTGAGCCCTCTTACAAATTCCTAAGAATAGAGAGAAGAAGGGCAAAATATGTTCCACTTCCTGTTGGCTACTGCCTTTTAAGGTGAAAATTCCATTTATTACTCAAATCCATGTGCTCTCCCACTGGATCAATGAGGGGAAGAAGCCCACCCTCCACATCAAAGTGTGTTTGTTGCAGAGCCGGATTGGTTTCATACCATCAGCATAGTTGCCATTACAAAATCAATCTGCATTGTTTCCTTATTGTGGTTTTTAGAAAAGAAAGAGATACTAGCACATTTCACAAACTGTGTTCTAAGACATATTGGCAGTTACTGTAACAAATGATGGTTTTCTCTATCAAATACATTAATGAGGTCATAATGCACATAAAGCTATGATGGGTTCCAGGTTTTATTCATAGAGATGGCTGGCTTAGTTCAGCACCCCTGCATCATAAAATTGTATAATACGAGTGTCCTGATTCATGGAAGATCTCTCATTCTCCTGCAGAAGGATCTATATACTATTGACTAAGGAAGCATAATGTTAAAATATGTTTTGCCAAAATACCTGGCCTTATAACCTACCCAATGCTAAAGTGTTTTCTCCAACTATCCTGACTAAAGATATTTAGCTGAGATTCTGCTACATCATGTCCCTGGCTAGAAGGGACCTCTGGTTTCATGTCTGGAGAGTATCTGTTGAAAAGAGCATGAAAATAAATGTTAGAAGAACAAAGCTTTGAAACCTCCTAATTATAAGCTTTAAGCCTTGGAGATCTATCTAAAATGCTCAGGATGATTTTAGACTTATTTATCTCCTCATTTCTATTGATAATCCATTCATAACCAAAAGTTGCCACATGTCATCCTTAGTTTGTGTTTTGGAAGCAAACTGAGAATTGTCCTTTCCTCACATAGCATTCTCTCAGTTATATCACACTTCAATCAAACTTCTGAAAGTTTACTTTTGTGGAATGTACCAAGTTCTTTAGTCATACCTTGCAGAGTGAGAAAATATATTGGGTTCATCTGAAATCGCTTTTCTCCATAGACACAACTGGTTATGTCTCTTCCCAACATTTTATAGGGAACAGAATCCAATATTCTAGACATGATCTCATCCCAGAAGAACTGAGGAGCACTTTACTGTGAAGCAGTAGATGAAGCTACCATGGGTTCATGCAGCAGAAGTACTGGCATAGCTGAGGCTGAGTTGATCTAGTGGGCAATTAAAAGCAAGTTCTTAGGATGGGTAGATTGATCAGTGGTTAAAGGTGCTTGCTTGAAAAGGTTGACAGCCTGGGTTTTCATTCCCCACTCTTCAAGTAAAGCCAGGTGCACAAAGTGGCACATGCACCTGGAGTTCCTTTGCAGTTGCTGGCATGCCCATTCTCATTCTCATTTTCTCCTGAAAATAAACAAATAAAAATATTTCTCAAGCAAGGGCATTTTCTACAAGTGCTAAAATGCTATGTCTCTTTGACATATGCAGATAACTACTTACCTTAAAAGTACTACTTTATGCTATGTCTTTGTGAGTTCAGACCTGCTAGTTTCCACTCAGTGCTCTGGCTTGTTGAGTTCTGTGATTCCAGTTTGAAAAGTGTGTGTCATAAGCTAAGCTGTCTTTCTCTCTTTTACACAGCTTCATTTGAGTCTTTATAAAATTGTTGAGCAGAGGCTCATCAGTAAAGATAATTCAGCAACAGTAGCATCCTCAACTTTCAACCTCATCACACTGTGGAAATCAGGCTTTTTTTTCACAAACAGTGAAAAAGGAAATTGCACACCTTTGCCATTATTGCACTCTTCCTGAAAATAAATAGTAATGGCCTTTCAGATGTTCCAAAATGAAGTCAAGATATTAAAAAAATCTTTCAGTAGCAGAATGACCAAAGGATGCCTGAGATATTACTTCTTTGTATTCACAGAAGTTTCTGTTGTGAACACCAAACAGAATACTCAGTCATCATCTGCAGGCCTATCTGAAAGGGCATGAAAGTCTTTTATGCCCACAGATAGCTTATTTTTGTGCTCATCTATTCAAACAGTAAATAAATAAGCATATATTAACTTCTTATGTTCAGAAAATGTAGTGGATTCTGGACATTCAAAAATAAAGACAGAATTATTCTGTTCTTGGGAGCTGAATCACATAAAGGGAGCAATGGAAAATCAAATAAGCAAAAGAAAGGGTTAAAGAGTCTTATACCCCCTTACTTAGAGTTGACTGAGGTAATGTCAGATTAAGACACAAAAATACCTAGTGTGCCAAACTCAATATATTAAAAGCCATATCTATATCTACATAGCAAAACAACTACTGAAAAAAAAGATTTGGGGAGTTCTAACATGAAACCTCAACAAAAAATACAGAATACCTCTGATAAACAATAATAATGTGATATATATTATACAATAAAACCATAAACTGTTTATTTACCCAAGTCACCTCATTCATTCTGCAGTAGGACAAGATTCATGCCAAGGTCACACACTTCCTGAGAGTGTGCAATAAAGCACTCCTTTGTCATATATCACCCGCTGCAATGTCAAAGATCAAAATGAATGATAATCTCTATGATACTGAGGATATGAGAAAACTCAGGCACTGACAGTGTGGATGTAAATCACATGGCTTTCATAGAGCAATTCTCTGTCTGTGCATCAAGATACAAAATGTACTTGTTACTATGCAAAATATGAAGGTATTTGTGTCATAATATTCTTAGCAGCATTATTTATGTTTGAAGATTGACTAAAATTTCAATACATTCATGTAAGGCAACACTATTCAATCATTTTAGAGGAGATCATGAGCACTCAGGGTGCTATGGCTATTCGATCATTTTAAGACAAATCATATCCCATTGGGAGTACAGTAGAGCAGTGATTGCATAGAAGCATTGAGTGTACAGAGGAACATGGGACGTTTCAGGGGTGGTGTCCTAAAGTTAGCTTGGAAAGTCTATACAACAGGAAATAGGTGCCAGAATCTCATCCATTCTACATAATATTTATTGTTTGACAATAAATTGTCAGCAAAAGCTACTTCTGGGGTAGGGATTGTGAGGAACTTTCATTAATCCCATCCTGAGGGCCTTATGCACACAATTCCCTCTGACCCTAATTACCTTCAAACCCCTCATCTCCAAACACCATCATAGTGGGTGGGGGGTAACATAGAAATGGATAGAGGAACAAACATTTACTTCATAACCATATTTCACTTCCTTTTCCCAGTACAGGACAAAAGTGCAAATTACTACCCTGCATGTCTATGATTTCCTCATGTTTCCTTAAAACTTTAAAAAAGATAAGACCATTCATCAAAGCAAACATGAACTGCTTGCAGATATTTTTAAGCGGTGCCTACTATTTTCCAGGTAGTTTACTATCTGGTCAAGTTACACAAATTAGCAAATCAGATTTGTGTACAAAGTTCACATTCTAACAACTACCTTCAAATAACATCTGCCTTTTTCTCTTGTGATCTGATTGTCAACTTGAAAGGATTTAGAATTACCATACAGCACATATCTTGGCACATCTATTAAGAATGTTCTAGATTAAGGCATCTTAACTGTGGGTAATGTCATTCCATGGACTGGGATCCTGGGCTGAATAAAAAAGAAGGAAGCATGCTGAGTACTAGCATTCATTGCTCTATTTCCTCCCTGCTGATACAATGTCACACAGGCTGTCTACTCTTGCCATGCTGTCCCCACCTTCATGGATCTCCCACAAAACTGCAAGCCAAAAAGAAACCCTTGCCTTTCTTAAGCTGTCTCCGGTAGAGTGTTTTTTCCTAGCAAATAGAAAGTAACTGATTCATTCCTTAAAAGCCATTATGTCCCCACACTTGTTTGTCTGTCTTAATGTTGACAGTTATCTTATTTTTTTTCAGTCACTTGCTTCTTGGAAAAAGTAGCTCAAGTAGATAGCCATTGTGTTTTCCACCGAGGCCAATAAAAAATAGGTGTCAAGGATTTAATAATATGCAATAATACTAATACATTATGGAAAGAGTTAGAATGAAAGACATCTTTGGAGGGGTGTTAATATTCATCTTTAATTTTTAAGCTGAATGTATACACATGAGACATATAACTATCATGTTATAGTGAAACAAA
Organism: Zapus hudsonius; assembly: GCA_004024765.1. Classification (NCBI taxonomy): domain Eukaryota; kingdom Metazoa; phylum Chordata; class Mammalia; order Rodentia; family Dipodidae; genus Zapus; species Zapus hudsonius. Next base: position 8,468 of record PVHP010001096.1, read on the forward strand.
AAATATGCATTTTGGCCTTCACTGCCAGAATATAAACCCTGTGAAATTGGAACAAAATAGTGCGTGCATACACACACACACACACACACACAGATATGAAACAGAAGGGGTGCTAGTTGGGGAAAGTAGGGGAATCAGAGTGAGAGAGGAACAAGAGTATGTAATGAGGTACAAAAATGATAAAAATATATTATATGCATGTATGAAAATGCCATAATATAATAATGCAAACCTCATTTTTAAAAAATGAGCCCAGAATGTTCTGAAACATGAAACTCCATAAATGTGCCAGGGAAGAATCTTCATTTATGTAAAAAGATTAAAATTCCTGTTCAGAGAACAGTGGCTTTTCTAGAACAAAACCCTAACTAATCAAATGGTTTCTCGTTGCTCTGAAATCAGTGAGAACATATGAATCCCATAGACATGACTGCTGAGAAGCCTTTTCAAAGCGGGCAAGCAGCCCTATCCCTTGCACTTCACAGAGCAGAGGTGGAAGAAGGCCCGCCTTCTGGTCTCTGACTTCTAAAGGCCAACATAGCTCAACAGCCTTTTATCTGCCTGCACTGCCCCACATTCATCATGGCTTGTCCATCTCCACAAGCTACCCAAAGGGAGACATGCTGGGAAAGAAAAAATCAGTGAGAAAGCCAGACATGTGCACTCAGGAGAGCATCTCAGCCAAAAGGGAAAAAATGGGTATAATTTGTGTCAGTGTCACCTTTTTAATTAATTCTCATTGCTGTGCCAGTCACTGTACCTAGAAGAGCATTATAATCAAACCCGATCTACATATCTAACAATCACCCAGGTTAGGACGAGGATAGAACTGTAACAATTTCCACTCAAGGGTATAAATTTCATGCTAAAGATAAGCTGTGCAGCTATGGGAAATGAAAGAAATCCCTCTAATCCAAAATGGTACATAGAGAAAGTATCTTTTGTTGCTTATTGGTAAATTCATTGCTCTGGTTAGCTTCCAAGGGCAAAGGTGTGACGAAACAATCCATTATTGGAGGGAGGAGGCTTGGTTTCATTGTGTATAATGAAACCCAGAGTATACCTTCTGCATATAACACTTATTCACAAAGTAATTAATTAATGAACTTAAAACAGTGGGTAAAACTAAGTGAATGAATTAATCATTGTCCATTATAAAAAAATAATACCTACCTAACATCTGCTTATTTACTGTCTTGAAAAATAAAACGATATCCATACCCATCAGTAAATAAAAACATACTTGAATTTTATAATCATGATTAAAATTCACAAATTGTATTTTATAACTGGGCTCAGATGTTCATGCAAACATTCAAGGACTTAACACATTGCTGGCTATAGTACAGATTGGTTCAACTACTTGATAAAACAGCTAAGCTTTAATCTAATAATGTTGAAGATATGCACAAACTACACCTCAATTCTAGACATAGGTTTAAGCTTAGAGACTTCTCAGTCTGTAATATTCTTCTGAAGCACCTATAAAGCTAGTAAGGAACAGTATAGTGAACTTTGTCTGCAGAGTCTATGACTGAGTGGCCTTGACAAGGAAGCTAAGAATGAGTAATATTTATACTGTTGATTCAGACGTTCCTGAGACCCACTTCTTTGGAGAAACTATGCACCAAGACCTGTGAACAAGGCTGTCATAGCTGCATTCCTCATCATCCCCAAATTGCAGACAACTCAAATACCATCATTACCACACAGCAAAGATAATAAACTATAGCTTCATGAAGTAATATGAGTCATGGTAAAAATATATACATAATATGCAGCAAAAAGATTCAAGGAGTATATTCAGTATGATCTCATTTGTAAAATGTCCTCAAGCCGACAAAACTAAACTTGATCATTTACAGATACAGACTGAAACAGTAAACACATGATGGAAGGCAAATTCACCATTGTTTCGTGTCAAGGTCACAGTACAATTTACTTAGTGTCATCCTGATGTTGGTTTGATAGTTATTTCTTCAATTGTACATATGAGTTCAACACACTCTTCTTCAGGAATTCTATATTTAAAGACCAAAGGGGAGAAATGTATTCCAAGGGGAGAAATTCTTAACATGGGTGAGTTGGGAAACATCTCATAGGGATGTTGACATAAAAAGTTGAGGGAAGCAAGTATAGATGATATTAAATATTAGTTCAAACATTTGACAATAAAAAATTTGAAAACTTTTCTCTAATAAGGTAAATTTTCTATTTTTATCTATTTCATAAAATTCAATAAGATTTAATAAATTAATCTTAATTTCCTCTCCCTGTCAATGGAATAGATTTTTGGGGAGGCCTACTCTTTCATTTTAGAATCAGGCTCTTGTCTGTGTTGCACACTTCTAGATAAAGAAATGTAAATTGGAAAGGCACTTCTGGGTTTGTCTTTTCAGAAAATAATGAATGCATGAACACATTGGTGATCCAAAAATTTTCTCAGCACTTCTTCCTCTCTTCTTTCCCAGAAATCAGAGAAGAATCATTTTGCTTTCCAGCACACAATTTTCACTTTAATCTATACGAGGTAAAAGAGGTTTTGCAAAATATTGATTTTTTTCAGCTGTTTGGGGGCAAAGCATAGTGCATGTCTGATATTTTTGCTTCATTTCCCTGAACCATTTCCAGTTTTGCTCCCAAGACTGCATCCTGAAATCAGAATTGCTTTTCCTTTGAGGTGTGTATCTATAGAAAGATGATTGGATGGTTTCTAATGCTGATAATTAACACAATTCTAAAGACTGAGAGGCAAACCACATGGCCCTCCTCCTAGCCCCTTCTAGTCTGCTTGCTCCCCGAGGAAAATCCTAATGCAACCAAGAATGTGTTTGTCAGTGATATACTCCTCAGATGAATTCTCACAGAGTTCTCACTATGGATTTAAAGAAAAGTGATGGACATCCACACATCTGATTGAAAGTAGGAAGGCATTTAAAAATGCAGTCATGGAGTTATCATTTGTGGCAGTCAGGATATTATGATACCTAGTAACCATAACATGCTCCCCCCACACACACACATTTCTCTCTTCTTGATTTTGGCTCCACAAAAGTAAGAATGCAAAGAGTGCAGAACTGCTGGTGAAACCCTGTAATCCCAGCCTATAATCCAATATTATAGGAGGCTGAGGCAAGAGGATCACAAGTTCAAAGCTTGTGTGGACCACAATACAGTTCAAGGCCAGCCTGAGCAACTTAGTGAATCTTTACCTATAAACAACAACAACAAAAAAAAGTAAAAGGAATGCCTAGTTCAATTATAAAGCTCTTGCCTCTCATGTACAAGATTCTAGGTTCACTCTTCAGGACTAAAATACATACATACATTCATACATACTAAATGAGTGAATGAATGAATCTTTCCAACTCCCTTTTCTCTTCCCCTTTCTTCTTTTTTTTCATAAAGAGGAAAGCATTTTTAAAGTGTTTTATTTATCCATTTTCAAGGAGAAAATACAGAAAGAGAGAGAGAGGGAGGGGGAGGGAGGGAGATAGAGAGTGTCCAGGCCACCACCTTGTATGTCTGGCTTTTGTGAGTACTGGAGAATTGAACCCAGGACCTTGTGCACTGGAGGCAAGTGCCTTAACCACTGACCCATCTCTCCAGCCCCCTTTCTTCTTTATGTATATATTTTCCTCTTATTTTTAGTTCCCTCCTTTCCTCCAGATCTTTCTTCCAAAGAGCAACAAAAATACCAGTCACATTCTATAGTACAAAACTTCCTTCAAGCTGGTCCACACCCAGTGTTTCTGACTTCTCTAGGGAACTTTCCAGACTCAGCCCCTTCTCCCCAAGAGTAAATATTCCTCCTCTTTTTTGTTCCCATAGTACCCTGTGCAAACCTCTTTTATGTACTTCCCAAAGCACAGTAATTAGCTGTTTGTGTGCCTATGGCTCCCACTGCTCATAAAGTGGAAAGCCATGCTTGCTTACCTAATGAAATAGTTTGGGACTGAACTCTCTCCTTAATATTTCTAGCACCTTACTCTAATTGCCTCACAAAGGTAAGTGTTGATAGCTAACCTACCACATGTAAGGTATTTTCTTTAGAAGTCTAGGGTGTCTGCAAGGAGACTTAAAATCAAAACAATCCTTAGATAAATTACAATACAAAGAAGGAAAAGCATCAAAAAGACTCTAAAGGAAATGCAGAAGAGAAAGGGTCCTTTCCAATGAAAGAGCAGGACAGAGTAGGGAGTCCCTAAGCAGAAAGCAGCACCCTGAATGACATTGTGACCTTCAGCCCTCCCTCTAGTCCTCTGCATTTGAATTGCTTGGAGTTATTATTTTTTGTTCCCTTTTTATCCTTTTGGTCAGTGGAAACACTCAATAGCCCCCATTTGGTAATGATCTCTGAGTCCATGCAAACACTCTCTAAGTCTTATTCATTACTTCTGAAGTGAAATAAAAATTCTAAGAACCTTTTAGCCAGTCTCTGTTTTATTTCTGCACTCTTTCAATCTCTTATCCATTATTTTAGAATTAATCCTAATGTGCAATTCTAATCCCATCACTTCCCTGTACAAAAGCCTTTAGTAACTCTCATGAACTTCTGAATTAATTTCCAGTTCTCAGATCCAAGGCACATTATAGCATGAACAAAACCAATGATTTTAGCCTTATCTCCAACCATCCTCTTATTTCAGCCATTTCAGCATTTCTCAATATGATTTATGCCATTCCGCCTCATATTTTATTTCTTTTCTTCTGCTGGCTGGAGCTTCTCTGTTCATCCCCACCAGTCTGAATTCTAGCCAGTCTCTACAGATTGCTCAAGTATAGGTTGATTGATAAAGCATCCACTGCTGGAAATTTTTTCCTGCAAAACACCCTCACTCTGAAGGTTGGTAGCTTCAGCCTTCATACTGTATTGTGTTTAATTGCTCTTTTAAACCCAGGCTATTAGAACTATATTGGGCTTTCCGCACCCAATAAACTATACCCCTTCCAAATTCTAATTGGCCATATGTCTAGAATTATCTTCTAGAATTGTATAATTAAAATTATATGATTATGTAATGGAATTATATAATGAAATTCACTTATGAACTAAAAGTTCCTGCAGCCCCACATTCAATCCACTAGATGTCTAGAATGGGTACCAGCCAAGCAATACATCCTGATGACCTATTGAAGGAATGCAAAACTAAGAGAAATCAATGTTATCATTTTAAAGAAATAATGATCAAGTCCACAGATGGACAAGATTTGATTATATTCACTTTTTTTCTGCCCTCTGCTGAGATGGTACAGAAAGCATCGCTGAGGGAAAGAAGAGTCCAACAACAGTAAGTCTTCAATGATATATTAAATTGGTGACAACTCTTGAAATACTCAAAAATATGTCAAAGATATCAGAGCACAGCCAACAGGAAAGGTTGACCAAAGCAGCAGCAGCTAAGACAAGGATGCTGAGTGTGGATTGGAGAGGCCAGGGAACCTGGACCTCTAGCTACACTGCCCAGGACTATGCATCAAGATGGTCTTTTATTTCAACCATAAGTTACCTGGCATAGGAATTGAGGTCTTGATGTCTTTTCAAGCCAATATACCTTCAATATTTGTTCAATATCTTCCTAGGAGGAGGAAGGCATCAGGAGATTTTCTACCAATAAGAATTAATCATAGAAGCAGATTAAGTCATTAATCTACATCTAATATTTTAAAGAAGAATCAGTTTCTGGAGGAAAAAGGCATCAGAATGGTTCTTCATTTTACTATAGCTCATGTCATAATTTTTCTAGCCATAAACATCCTAGAAGCATATTAAATTCTTGGAATATAGATCACACCATAAATCATTCATACCCAATACACAGGCTCATGGCTTGCACCATTGAGTTCATAACTTTTGGCTTTATTCTTTAAATCTCTATATGTAGCACTGTCCTTATAATTAACTTGTGAACTGTATGTGATTTTTCTGGCCAAGTGTGATTTGGGAGAATGGGTCTTGTTTGGCTATGGTTTATTATTCTTGGAGACTGGAGTTTGGAGTTAATTTTTTTATAGTTTCCAGTTTCATTTCACTGTGACCAGAGGGTTTGCCTTATGTAAGTTATTTTTATAGCTAAAATTACTCTTTGTTTATCCAGTGATAGGTTTAGGAGCCATATTCTTTCTTGTGTGTCTTTTGGAAACTGGACTTGAATTAGTGAGTATAAAGCAGTGTTCACAACCTTCTGAGATAATAAACAGGAAGGCATCCTAAATATCCCTTCCCCATCAACATCTGCTTGAGCCTTATTGCTCTGGGTTGAACATGAGGAACATGTTCAAATGAAAGAATAGCTTCTGCCGAATAAATGACCAAACTCATACATAAAGATGCTGGAGCAAAATGCATTCAGCAATGAAGATGTTAGAGATGATTTATCATTTTCTGTCACTAAAACTTTAAAGCAGAGCTTTGGAGATGGCTCGGTGGATAAAACACACTCACTACTCAAGCTGGAATATCCAACTTTGATCCCTGGACCTGAGGTAAAAAGCCTGAGACCATGACTTCCTTCTGTAATCCCAGTATGCTCACCTGCTGACAGTGTTTGTGATAAGGGACATGGAGACAGGAGAAGTCTCTAGAAGCTAATGATGAGCTCAAGAAAGAACAGCAGAGTGAGAATCCAGACCAAGAAACCTTGCCTCAAATTAGGTGACAGATGAAGAGAGACTCCAGTTGTACTCTGACTTCCACACATATGTGCCTACCCCACATAAAAATAAAATTAAATTAGAATTTAAAAATCCTTTAAGTATCCATGTTAAAGAAAGCCAAAGCAACACAAGTTGACTTGACTGCAACATTTCACCTTCCTTTTTTCCCTTTTCATTTCCTTAAGTTTTGGACCTACTGCCTAGCACATTGGATGGCGGAAGCCCTGCCTAGATTGCTGAAGTGTGAACCTCCTGGCAGTTTCACCAGCCACATACTTACACAGTTACCTTTCATCTGAGCAGCTCTGGCTGTCTCAAAGGAGTGAATAAATGGTCCTTCTGGGACATCAGCAGTTAGTCTAAGTCACATGATATGCTCTCTGAATGGAGGACTGCACAGAGTGCAATCGAACAGAAGGCTAAGAGAAAATGACTCAAGAAACCAGAGACTTGGAGTCACTGATATCCAATAACCATGACTTTCTTTCCACGGTAGACATTATTCTCTGTATGGCTTTAAGTCATTTTTCCCTCTAAGTTTAGAATCATGAATTTTCAAGCTTTCAAGAACCCTTGTCACTTATTATCATAATGAAAAAATTTAAATCCAGCACCCCAAAATTAATACAGCAAGCAGCAAGGGCAAAACTCAGCTAGGCCTCTTGACCTTGATCTGGTGTCTTATTATTTAGAGGTATGAAATTGCTTATATGTGCCCATGTTCTTTATTTTTCTACTTTTTATGTTATCCTCTTTTTCTCTCTGACTCCCCTCTCTAGCTTCCAGAGTATGTTACACAATTTTCTTTCTCAGTCTTCATCTACAACATATAATGTTATAAATTTCACTGAATTATAAGCAACAAGTCATCTTATTTCATCAAAGATGTGGCAGAAACTCTTTAAGAAAATCCAGCTTTCATCTCCCTTAAATCCATAAGTCATTGAAAGTAGGCTTTCAAAATGTCCCCAGTGGAGACATGCTGTCATGTTAATTTGCAGAGATGGCCATATCTGAATCCTAAGCAGTGGGTATGGGTCTGCATTTCCAACAATATCATGACTTATAGGCACCATATTGAACACATCCCTGCATCAGCTTATACCTCACAAAATAGTTTTAGATAAACATTTCCATTTGATTCTCAGACTCCTATATGGAGAGAGGAAAAGGCATAGTTAATTTCATTTTGCGTACAAACAAACCAAGTGCCCAGAGAGTACATGCTAATAAGTCAGACTTACAAAGGGGAGGGAAGAATTCAGATCTGAGCCTGATTCAAGGCCTCCAAACATCTTTTCAGCAAACCTCACCTGTTCTAGCCACCCTGACCTTCTCATGTCCACAGGACATGGGTCTCTGTGGAGTCTTTGAGATTCCACAAGGTCAGGCCTCCCTTATTCCTGAATCCCCCACAAGTCTACATAGAAATGATACTCCATAAAAGTTCACTACTGAGTATAATTGACTGAACAACCACACTAAATGATACTGATATCCTAAGGGCATCCTGTGAGTTAATAATGCCTTGTTTTTATAGTATTTCTGAATCACTAGATTTAAAGAATGAAGCTCTTCCCTCAGGTGAGGATACCTCCTCACCCTTGGGTCTGCAAAGCACATCTGTGCCAAACACAGCCCCAACCTGCTTTCTGCCTAAGCTCTCTCTTCTACAATTCAGCTCAAGGCCCACCCCTCCAAGCAGCCTGCTCCACTGTAGTCTTCCTCTTAACTCTCTTCTGTCTCAGGCATCCATGTTGAATTTGGAATGCCCATGGCTTTCATTAAAACTTACTCTAGAGCTGAGGTTGTCAAATACTGCTCAGCTCACTGTGGAATCTTGAATCTTGCAGGCCAGCTAACCTAATGTTCACAGTGGCAAAATTATAATGATAATAAAAGTAATAATAAGGTAATTATAATAATAATAGTTCCTATCTCAAATAAGGTGGCAGGTAAGGACTGGTACCCCAAGATTGTCCTGTGACCTCCACAAGAGTGTCATGACATGTGAAGCTTACACACACACACACACACACACACACACACACAAAATTAAAAATGATAAAAGTCTATTTTCTCCCTAAACAAACATTTATGAGGACTAACATTTTCTTTCTCTACCTCTTTCCAGCTTTCTCCATCCTATGTACACTGGTTATCAAATTAATACCAGCTTGTACCAACTTGCCCAGTATCAAGGTTCTGAGTTCAATCTAGGTAGACACTGTTGCTAGCCTGACTGTACCGCCTGTGTGGCATAACCCAGGATGTACCCTCTACTCAGCTAAAGGCAAAGCCAAACATAAAGGGGCAGCACTTCACCTCTAAGATGAAGCTCCTTTATCACCTTGGGCTGTGACCAATGAAAAACCCCGTTAGCTGCCACCTTATGCATTCTCCCATTCCAGTTAGCATATTCATTTCTGCATTAGCAACAGGACGAGCCCCCAGTTCCATCCACTGCATCTGTGTGCAGAGTTCCCCGGCTGCCAGACAGCCCTGCATAGCACTCCATGGGAAAGACTAGGGATGGTCACGCACTCACCCAGCTTAGTGATTGCTTTTGCTGCAATGCAGCACAGCACGTAGCCTGCCCACTCACGACATGAAGATGGCTCAGGAGTCAGTGTTGTGGAAGGAATGAATAAAAGCTGCTGAAAGACCTGAGTTCATGGCCTTAGCCCAGTCAGCTTATAATAATATAATAGGGTACCAACAGTGTGTGTGTGTGTGTGTGTGTGTGTGTGTGTGTGTGTGTGTGGAGAGAGAGAGAGAGAGAGAGAGAGGTTAAGAAACATGTTGAAAAGCTCACCAGTCATACCTCAAAATTCTGTTGTCTTCTAGAACTATTTCTTTGGTAACTCTTTTTTTTGTTGTTGTTCATAATGAGTTACATTATTTAATGGGCAAACAATGAGTTGTTATCCCCGTTTCCCATTGCCCCTCTTCCCCATCCCATGGAGAAGGATATCTTTGGTAACTCTTTAACTTAGAGAACTAGAATCATGCACTGCATGCTGTAGAGGTGTGTGTCAAGCCCCTAAAAGAAATAAGCTTCAGAAAACAGACCTAGGGCTGAGCTGCAGGAAATGAGTTTACAATCTGCCTCTGGAAAGCCCCTACCTCCCCTGGTCCCACTCCCTATTCTCCCCATCCTGCTTCAAGTTCCCTGTGCCTCCCTCTTCCACAGGAGTAAAACCAATCTATCTTCCAGGAAGGCTGCCTTTGGTCAGTGGAGCTCCTAAGTGGCCCATGCTTTCTTGGCCCTGAGAAAGGTACTCATGTCATGCCCAGTTTATTAGCACAGGATGGATGTCTCCAGCCTGTGGGAAATAACCTCAGGCCTGTGTCAACCACAAAGAGTCTTTCTAAGCTTTGGGGATCCCTTCTAATCCTTTTGCAGACCACCACTATAGTCCTGTTCGCCCATGCTGAGGTCCTTTCTCTGAGATCAATGTAACTCCTGGCTAGTGAATAAAAGTCTGTAGCATGTGATGCTTTTTCCTCTTGTTGGTCATCTGCACATTGTTTTCTTTTCTCCTTTTGGTTCTCTAAACATTTATGGGGCTCATATTATAGCTACAAACCCAGTTCAGTATAGGGAGTTCAGAATGAGAGGTCACCATAAATTAGAAAACTAAAATGATAATGTAAGATGTGCTGGAACCCAAGAGCTCCTGCTGGAGCCCTTGGTGAAGTCTCACAGTACAAACTGAGTGCCAAGGAGCAAGACACTGAGATGCATAACCCTGGGCTTACAATACTATGGCAGTTACACTTCTCATTATTAATTTATATTAAATAATCTGATACAGCTTTTAGATGAACTGAATATGTGCCTAAGAAAATAATTGTTTGCAGGTAGCAGGTTGAGGGGAGTTCAGAACCAGGTCACATGGTTAGTTAGGCAGGCACAAGGGAGTTATCATCATCCCAGGTGTCATGGTTTGATACAGGTGTCCCCCACAAACAATTGAATGTGTTCTGATAGATCGATCCTCAGCTGATGGCAATTCGGGAATTAGAACCTCACTAGAGCTGTGTCGTTGGGGGTGGGCTTATGGGGTTATAAGCCAGCTTCCCCTTGCCAGTATTTGGCACACCTTCCTTCTGTTGTTTGCAGTGCTGTGGCAGAGGTGATGTCCAGCCCTCTGCTCATGCCATCATTTTCCCTGCCAGGGTGGAGTCTCCCCTTGATTCCATAAGCCAAATAAACCCATTCCTCCACAAGCCGCCTTTGCTTGGGTTCTATCTGCGCAGCAACTAGAAGGCTGATCGCAACAGTTTTGGTACCAGAAGTGGGGTCGTCTGTTGCTGCTAGAACCCTGATCTTGTGGCTTTGGGTCTTCTGGAAGTGATCTACAGGAGTAATGTGGAAGGACTTGAAATCTCGGCCTAAGAGATGCCTCGCAGTGTTGTGAGTATGGACTGTGAGGTTTGGCTTATGAGGGTGAGAAAGAACTTTGTCAGGACTGTGCCAGAAGCAGTTTGCGAGCGAGGCTTGCTGCATTCTGCCTGCCTGTGTCCTGGAAACCTGTGCAGGGTTGT
>PVHP010001096.1:19775-115217 GCA_004024765.1 Zapus hudsonius
CGTTCACCTGCAATTGTTTGAGAGATTACAACCACTGAGATTGGGCCAGCTGGTCTGCATTAGAACAACAGGAAGAATGTGGACTCTTTGAAGTAAGGGGCCTGAATGCTTTGATCCCCCCTGGATTAACAAGTTGGTAGCCCACCTGGTTCTGTGGAATGGAGATTGGTTAGAAAGAGAGGGTCATTGGATTTGCAACTCAGTTTTGTTTTTGAAAAATGGCCATCGGCGTGTGAAGCAGGTGTGCAAGGTTGCCTGCATGGAGCCCAATGGAGCCATGAGGATGAACTGTGGGTTGCAATGGAGACCCAGTGAATTCCAGGACTATGGATGGGTGCCAAGGCAAGCTGCCAGTACCGGATGACGTTTTCCTGGACTGTAAGTAGCCAAGCTGGAGGGGCGGAATTGAATCTCCAAGAGACTTGTGTTATTAGTTAGAATCATTGAGCTTGGAGTTAGAGATTGATGGTGCCCTGTTTGTTTTAAATCTTGTACTGGTCAATCTGTTTTTGCTGTGCCTCATGTTTTGCATTGTGAATGTTCTGTGCCATTACGGGTTTATTTTTGGTATTATGGCTCAGTTGAAAGCTGCGGGGACTTAAGAGTTGAGCTGAACATATTGTGTTTATATCTTGTATAATTATTATTTTGTGGGGGCCAGGGGCGGACTGTCATGGTTTGATACAGGTGTCCCCCACAAACAATTGAATGTGTTCTGATAGATCGATCCTCAGCTGATGGCAATTCGGGAATTAGAACCTCATTCGAGCTGTGTTGTTGGGGACAGGCTTATGGGGTTATAAGCCAGCTTCCCCTTGCCAGTATTTGGCACACCTTCCTGCCGCTGTTTGCAGTGCTGTGGCAGAGGTGATGTCCAGCCCTCTGCTCATGCCATCATTTTCCCTGTCAGAATGGAGTCTCTCCTTGAGTCCGTAAGCCAAATAAACCCATTCCTCCAAAAGCCGCCTTTGCTTGGGTTCTATCTGCGCAGCAACTAGAAAGCTGACCGCAACACCAGGCTCAGTGAAACCCTCATGGAATGACAAACATGAAACTAACACTGGATTTGAACCTGCATGGATGCTAGGAGTTCACAGGGTGGAAGAGGGAGAAGGAAAGTAGAATGTTCCAGAACAGAAATCAAGGATTGATAATTATAATGCAGATACACTGAAGTAAGAATACCGAGTCAGAAGTTCATATATCCCCACACCTGGGACAAGGCTAGCTGGTTTGATTAGAAATCAATGAAGCAGACTGTTCTTTTCCTGAACACCAAACGTCATAGATTGTAAAACATTTGCAAGATATGCATAAATTCACTCTTCCTTATCTTTACCTACTCCTGAGAGGCAAACTTTTTGCCTGTTTGGATCACTGTATCTTTAATGCCTAAAACATGACTTAGTTCACAATGAAGCCCATGGATATTTGACAATAAGTAAGTGAGTTGAGTGGATTATAAGCTTGAGCAGACCACTGCTTTTAGACCATTCAGTGGTACATAAGCCACTTTGGTTTTTGATTGAGCTAAATTAGGCATCAATTCATATCATCCATCACCATATACACAGTGTTGCCTGTCATATTTGAAAATAACTCTGTGTGTGTGTGTACTGACTTTCCTCCACTTAGCCCGATTTACAAATTCCTTAGGATCAAAGACATTTGGAATGTTTTGTATCTTTTTTTACTTCATATAAAAGACAACTTCTTTAAGTTGTATAATAAATTCCACCAACAAGCACTAAAATAATAAAGTCTGATCCTGCGAAGGAATACAAGACACTGAAGGTCAGTCACTAATGTATGTACCTTCTCCCAAAACATGAATAGATTTAAGAATCTGGAATTCTATGGATGCTCTTGATATATAACCTTAGTGTGTCCTCCCAAGACAAGTCTGTAATGTAGTGAGTCGGCCTGGGAAAGTGAGGTGGTAAAACAAGGATACTTCAAGTAGTCTTCTCTGAGCTCTCTGATGTGCACTCAAAAGTATGGGCCAAGCTTGAGCCTGGGCATTCCTTACCTGGATCTGGGTATTGAAGGCCAAGAGAGTGTTACCTGAGCTCCCTCCTCTTGCACACCCAGTCTACACATGGTGCTATGAAAGTTGGTCTCACAACCTTTTTCCCAGATGTGTCTGCTGACTACTAAAGGAATACATTTCCATATCTTCCAGATATATTTACTGGAGCAAGACCACGTAGCTGGTATTTACCTTTCTGGTTCTGTGACAACAGCTACTTTCAGCAAGGCTAACTAACCATGCTACCCAAGACTGGAGAAGTTTAACTACCTCAAACTCTCTCACTTTGCAGCTAAATAAACTGAGGCTTATCTAGAGATAAATGTAGCACTAAACTAACAAGGGAACTCAGAGCCCTCCCTTGTACTATCCTGACAGTACCCTTTTCCTCCCCAAAGTAGTGTCCCTTCTCAGTGCTTCCTACCTCAACCCTTTCCATTTCCAAGGTCATCACCCTGCTGTCATGTCCACATTTTTAAACTCTCTCAATACTTTGCCCATCTTATACCCACCTGCAGGCTGTTCTCCAAACCTACACAGAGTTATCACTGCTGAAAAGCTAGCTCTACCTTCCTCTGGAATAACTACACAACTACCCAGCTTCTCTGGACCAAATAGTACTTCGTTTTCCCTAGCAGCTAAAATATGGGCACTTCTCTGACACATGAAAGGTCCTTTCTTCATTTTTACTTGGCTATCTTTTGTAAGAAAAAATGCTTCATCCACACTACTGATAAATCCTTCTTTGACAAGTAGCTTAAATATTGATGTCTCTTCTTTGCTTCAGCCCAGATTAACATAGGGAAGACTAAGGTTGTAGGGGTGATATCAGCTATTCTTTCTTTGTGGAAATAAATTCTTCCACAAAGACAAATTCCTCTCTGTCCCATGAGGACAGAGACACCATGGGGCTAAGAGTGTTAAGTCCAATTAGTGTGTCAGACAGCTCACTGAGATATATGCTAAGCTCTGTGTACTTTACTCTATTTTTATGTGCTAGAAAAAAGTCAATCCATACACTGTATGTATTCTCCAGAGCACATTCTCCACAGTTCCAGATCTCAGAGGGGAAGAGAGCCCCTCTGAGTGACACAGCATTCTATATGAATATTTAAATCTTGATTTTGACATTCAATCTGTTGGTTTGTTCACTTTGTCTCTTCCACTCTGGTTTGCACTCCTCTGTGATGAGAATTATGGAGCTTAATTTTTCATATCCCAGGGAGTCCTCAGTTCAAAGCTTGGCTGATAGCAGGTGTCTAATCCATCTCTATTCAATGAAATATTTGTGGAAAAACTCTGATACCTCCCAGCAATCAAGTAATTTTCCTTAAAGTATTTTCATCATCATCCTACCACATATAAAGAACTGTAACCAAGGAGACATCTTTCCCATCCTAGCTAAAACAAATCCTTTCAGTTTCTAAAACCTTTTCTAAATACTTTATGATTTTTCTCATTCTTTTGGCCTGCTAGATTTTTAAGGCATGTATAAGGTCTTTCAGAATCTGTAGTGGCAGCTAACTAAATCCTGGTAGCTCTGATATCTCTTTCTTCCATTTTTTTTTTTCATTCTTAATCCCAAGAAAACATGCTGTTCTTAAACACAGTGTCACCTAAGGCTTGCAGAGTCTCAAATGAATATTTTCCTACCAATAGACCTGATGTGTGTATCATAGAGCAGATGTGTGTATCATAGAGCTGAGCTTCTAACCCCCCTGATGCAGCATTTCCTGGGCTTCATCTTGTGCTTCTGTGCACCACCCTCCTGTAGCTGGACCAGGGGTCCTCTGCCACTCTGTGCTACATTGTTCAAATTCAGACCACTATTGTTGAATAACTGTTATTATTGAATAACCAGCTGAGTGAATTTTCTTTGCATTGGCCCTTCTAAGAATTTATCCACGTCCCCACCTCCACAATCCTATTATTGACATATTACCAAACTTCACCTAATTTTGCCAAGCCTTTTGGAGCCAATGTAGGACATTTCATCAGGCTTTGTAGGGAAATGAATTTCCCTCGTTCCCTACTGACCTGAGTCATTTCCTTATATTCATTCTCTTTCCTAACCTCAACTAACCTCCTGATATTTGGAGTATGCCAAAGCGAGTGCAGGTCTGCTATGGGGAAGATCTGGAAGCCAAAAAGAAAATGGATCTTTAAGATGCTCTAGTCTAACTGGAAAAATAGCTCATTCAGTAAGGTGTTTGCCATGCATGAATGAGGACCTGAGTTTGAATCCCCACTACACACATGTGGTAGTTTGAAAGGATGTCCCCCAATTGAATCAAAGGTTTATTATAATTGTGAATTGTCCACTCCCCTAATTGAATCAAAGGTTTATTATAATTGTGAATAGTCTCCAGCCTTGTGGCTGGAGGAGGTGTGACTTTGGCCTGGCCTCCTGGGGTCTGGTCCTGAGGTATTTCTAAGTTGGATGCAAAATTCTGGGGATACATATGCAAAAGAGCAGCCAGAACTTAAGTCTGGCAGTTCTGCTATTTTGTGAGTTACAGTTACAGTTGCTTGCTTGCTTTGGAGGTGCTGGGTCTCTGTCTCTGCTTGGATATGTGAAAGGGGCCCAGCTTTTCACTATTGAACTTCCCCTGGATCTGTTACATCAATAAATATTTTCCTCCTAAAATTGTGCCTGGTTTGGAGATTCATCCCAGTGGCATGTGATTACAACACACATAAAGCCAAATACCTGCAATCTCAATGATGGGAAGGTGAAAACAAGAGTCAAGGAGCTTGCTGGCTAGCTAGCCTAGCTGGATCTGTGAACTCCAAGTTCAGCAAGACACCTTACCTCAAAACATGAGATAGAGAGCTATTAAGGAAGACATCCAATATAGACCCCTGTGTTGGTTTGAATTAGATGTCCTCCATTAAATGTCCCCTGAATGCTTGATCCTCAGAAGAAAGCACTTTGGTAGGTGGAGCCTTGCTGAAAAAGGTGTGCTGTTGGGGGTGGACCTTTATGTTTTATTAGCTTTAGCTTGCCAGTGTTAGTTTGGCTATTTCTCCTGCTGCTGCTGTCCATCTAATGTTGGCAAGGGGGTGATGCCCAGCCTCTGCTCGATCACCTTTTGCCTGCCATCATGGAGCTTCCCCTCAAGTCTGTAAGCCAAAATAAACCCTTTTATCCCACAAACTTCTTTTGGTCTGATGTATTTCCCAGAAACTCGAAGGTAACTGCAATGACCACTGACCTCCATACTCCACACACATTTGAATACACATACACATAGCATGCCTATCACATGCACACACATACAAAGGCAAAAGGTGCTCTAGTTCCATTTTATCCATAAGACTACCAAGACACACAAAGACTAAGAAAGTTGCTAAAATAAGCTAAAAGGAAACTCAACATTAAACCTCAATTCTCCCAACAACCAGTTTTATAGGCCAGTACTTTTAAGGAAATAGAAATATAATGTAAGATCTTGATTTGCAATTGATTTACAATTATCTTACAAGACAACTGCCAAAACTGACTCAGATTTCTCACAAACCAACACCTCAAGTCAAAAACATTTGCAAATTGAAGATTGATTTTCTTAAGACGTGGATATTTACCTAGGGCATATAAAAAGTCTGAGTGCTGTTTCGATCCCAGGAGACTAACAACTCAGTCTTTTCAAAGTAGATGGTTACATAAGAGAAACTCCAGAAGCCTCCAAGGCCCTATCATCCATTACAGGTAAAAATAGCAGTGAAATAACTTAAAGCCAAAGAATGTTTATCATAATACTAAAGCAGGAAATATGCAGCATAATAGCACTGAGTTAGTTTAATAAAATGAATGGCCCTTTAAAAATACAAATCTTGGGCTGGAGAGATGGCTCAGCCGTTAAGGCACTTGCCTTCAGTGCCTAAGGCCCCGGGTTCAATTCCCCAGTACCCACATAAGCCAGACCCACAAAGTGGTGGCCCTGGTGCGTGCTCTCTCTCTCTCTCTCTCTCTCTCTCTCTCTCTCTCTCTCTCTCTCTCTCTCTCTCTCTCTCTCTGCTTGAAGATGAATAAATAAAATATTTTTTAAAAAATAAAAATCTTTAAACATCAATCAAATGCAGTGAGTTCACAAGCAATAAATCAAACCTTCTCGCTGTAATAATTAAATCATTTGAATTTATACAAACTTACACTTAGTACTTTATGCTCAAAAGAAAAAGTTCCTGAAATACTCTATTTTTATTTTAAAATCATGTTTCATATGTTTACCATTTATAAATTTACTATGGCTTTACTATAAAACAAAAAGTACCCCTAAGGTCAAAATCACATTTCAATGAAGAATACTTCATGTTCTCTGTGTGTGTGTGTGTGTGTGTGTGTGTTGTGTATGTGATACATTATGTGAAATGCATACACATGTACTGTATGCATGTGTCTCTGTCTTGTGCACAATGCATGCAGAAACTGGAAGAGGGTGTGAAGTGTCCTTATTTCTTTGAGACAAGGTCTCTCATCGACTCTAGATCCATGAGCCTCAGCAATCCCCCTGCCTCTTCCCCCATCGGAAGGCGTTACAGGCATTCAAGGCCATGTTCAGAATTTTATCTGGATGCTGGAGACTAAACTCAGGTGCTCATCTTTGTGTAGCAACAGACCATCTCTCCAGCCCCGATATTTCATATTCTTACTCTTACTTAACAAAACACAGACCCCTATCTGTTCAGTGTTGTGTTTTTAATCAATAAAACCCCTTGTAATCCTCATATAGTTGTCAAATTTACTCCATAAATCTCACAGTGATCATCTTTCAACTCCCAATCATAGCTACCTTTTCTGTATTCAAGGAAAACAGACAATGGACTTTGAGAGATGTTTATTAGCCCTGAATGTGTCCTCTCAATTCAAATACAACCATCTAGCTCCAGAACATAATTACCCAGTGCTCTATTCCAGTGTCCTGTCTCCCTGAAATGATAGCTGGTAGCAGCACCTGTGGTGTAGTGACTAGAAACAGATGTGTTGTCAGCATGGGGCAATGGGCTGCTGAATCACTAGGAAAGTGAGCAGCAATTTATCAGGTCAGTGCTAAGAATGCAGAGAGCGCTCTGTGTGCTAACAGGAGTTTTGCACACAAGCACTTGAACTTGAAAGCAATGAGACCTGTCTGCTCACAGAAGTTACAGGTAGCCAGGTGCTCTATGGAAAGCCTTGCAACATTTTAATGTACAATATTTTATTTATTTATTTTTCATATTTTATTTATTCATTTTCATTTTCAAACAGAGAGATGAGAGAGAGAGAGAGAGAGAGAGAGAGAGAGAGAGAGAGAGAGAGAGAGAGAGCACCTGGGCCACCGCCTTGTGGGTCTGGCTTACGTGGGTACTGGGGAATTGAACCCCGGGGGCCTTAGGCACGGGAGGCAAGTGTCTTAACCGCTGAGCCATCTCTCCAGCCCTAATGTACAATATTTTAAATCTCTTGTATTTGCATTTGGTGTGTAAGATTTTAATCTTTCTCATTACTGCTAATCATGTCTGGTTCTGTTAGGAGTACTTTAAGATGCATTCACGTAGGAAATAAGGAAAGTGAATCATGGGAACGCTGAGTAACTTACCCAGACAAAGGGCAGTCAGACAGTCAGTCCTCAAGGAAAGACACCAAAGAATAAAAAGACTAGCCAAGGAGTCATCAGAACAACCTCTGCAGTTCTCAGGACTCTCGGGAATGTATTCTCCATAAATGTGCTCTCTGGTCTTGGCCCTCAAATCTGTAAAACAGGGAGAATAACTACGTAGCTTTCCTGGCAGTGAGTGATAAGATTAAAAGACAATAATGGAGCTGAAGAGATGGCCCAGTGGTCAATGGCATTTGCCTGCAAAGCCTGATGGCCCTGGTTCAATTCCCTAGTACTCATGTAAAGCCAGATGAACAAAAGCAATAACATATGCTCTTACACAAACAAAAGCATAGACATATATTGCCACTGGTTATCATTAGTGAATCTGTGTGGAAGTCTAGCACTTTCAACAAATACTTAAGAAAAATAATCTAAAGAAAATAAAACTAGAACTAGTAACAGATCAAAGTGAAAAAGACCATGACCTGTCCTGGAAATGATAAGAAAATGTTGAAATTGCCTAATTCTTTGGCATTTTGCGACACAAAGTCTAGGGAAAGTACAGCAGTTAAGTCCGCTGTGCCCAGTCCCTGCTACAATATGAAATAAAACAAATAGATTAGATGACCATCTCTTTGGGATGTGAGGGACTGAGTGGATTGATCAGTAGAGTTGTGATTTGGGGAGGTGGGAGTTCTCCAAAGGGAAGACCCTGATGGAAAGTTTTGAGTAAAAGAAGTATATGTGGGATGGTAATAAGAACTCAGTATGGGGAAGAAGTGGCTTATTAATAGAAGAAAAGTGAGTATGTGCCTTTAGTGAGTATGTCAAGGACCTTCTGAGAGACAGCGGAGACCATGGCAGAATTCTTCCAGGACCACTGACCCTCCTTAACTAGAGTCATTGCTGGGACTTTCTTCCTTGGTAAAGCATGTTCCCAAAGAACACCCTCAGGCAGAGACATGCATATAAAAGCTGCTTACAGAACAGACCTGTATGGCAGCCCAGGGGATATTAACAGAATGACAACTTTGAATAGCATATCAACAGAGCACTGGGAGCGGAATAGGAAAGTTGTTTTCATTGGATGGTACTGCCAGAGAAGGAAGGCACTGTTCATGAAAGTAAGTAGAAAGATGCTGCAAAGCAAATGTGAGAGTATGAGATCAAATTTTTATGAAGCAATGTCCAAAAATAAGGAAACTAAGATTTGGGTTATTAGTCTGTTACAAAGTCAGAAAGAGTAAATATTGGCCTCTTACTGGCTCTATGACCTTGGCATGTTTGAATCAAATTCTTTGTTAAGTGACTTTTTAATTTTATGCCTCAGATTTCTTCACTGTAGAGAAAGAATACTGCACTTAATGACTTAATATTCATTTCACAGATAGGACAGCCTTCCATACTCTGGAATATTCTTTCTGAAACCCACCCTTTAATCAGATGAGTAGAACACAGACCTCTACTGCTCACTATTAATGACCACCACCACAATTGAATCCAAGGCATCTCTAGTTCTAAAATAATGCTTTCTCTGTCCTTTCTTCTTGCAATAGTCAACAATGGCACTATAGATGAAGAATTTCTGAAGATCATCTAGTTTCCTTTGTTTTAATACCATGTTCACAATTCTATTTCAAATCAATAATAAATGTTCTGATTTTCTAGCCTATAACCAAGCTATAATGTATCAGACACATTTGCCCGCAAAAGGATAGATGAGGCCTGACTCCTACCCTCAAAAGATTCATTGAGCTTTGCAGGAGAGAAAAAAATGATAATTTAAGATCTACTTTTCAAATGGGCATGGTATCCCAGGCCTATAATCCCAATATTTGGGAGTACAGGGCAAGGTGATTACTACAAATTTGAGGGAAGCCTTGGTTACAGAATAACACACTGCTTCAAAAAAGCAAAAAGTGATCCACCCAGTGGCAAGGAACTCATAGCTAGAACTGGGACCCAAGCTAAATTCATATGGAGACCAGTATGTGGTCAAATTTTTATGGAGCAGCACTCTTAAATCATGTTAATTCATTGATGAAAAGGACGATTCAAAACAAGCCTGGACTGGAAAACTTAGTGACTCAGAAAGTGCTGCAAAGATGACTCAGCAGTTAAGATGCTTGTCTGCAAAGCCTAACAACCCATGTTTGATTCCCCAGTACCCACTTATATCCAGATGCACAAAGTGCTGCATGTATCTGGAGTTCATTTGTAGAGGCTAGAGGCCCTGGAGTGTCCATTCTCTCTCTGTCTCTGCTAGCAAATAAATAAATTTTTTATAAGTAAATAAAAAGAATATAAATAGGGACATGGTTCAGTGATGCAGTATTAACCTGTCATGTAGAAGGCTGTGGATTCAATCCCAAGTATACAGTGTGGGGGAGGGGGGAGGGAGGCAGGCAGGCAGGCAGGCAGGAATGAAAGAAGGAAGGAAGGAAGGAAGGAAGGAAGGAAGGAAGGAAGGAAGGAAGGAAGGAAAGAAGGAAGGAAGGAAGGAAGGAAGGAAGGAAGGAAGGAAGGAAGGAAGGGAAAAAGGAATGAAGGAGGGAGGGAGGGAAGGTGAGAGGGAGAAAAGGAAGAAAAGAAGGATGGTGAAGGGGAGGGAAGGAAAGGGAAGGGACGAGAAGGGAAGAGAGAGAGAGGAAAAGAGTAAGAGAGAAAAAGAAAGGAGAAAGAAAGGAGGATGGAGGATCAAGGTGTGTTATTTCTAGCAGCCTGGACCAAACATGGGCTGAAATGGGAAATCCTATAAGAGCTGCTTGCTAGACTGGTTTCCTTGCTGTAATTATTGGCATCTAGCTTTCAGCTATCAATAATGCTTTTTGTTTATAAGGATGGATAAAAATCCCTAAGTAAATTTTCTTTTATGTGGTAGGGATAAACACATGGCTTTACTGTCCTGGGAGGGCCAACCCTGGTGTGTCAGTCCTTAATCCTGCACTGTGGTTTAGTTCTTAAGTAAACTTACTATCTGTGATGGTGTGTTCTGTTAAATACCTTATATTGATGGGCACAGAACAAACTCACTATCTGTGATGGTGTGCTCTGTTAATCACATTACAGTGATGGGCACAGAGCTTAAGAAAAGGGTGGAATGTAGTACACCTCAATGGGTGCTGAGGATCTTCATGTAACTATTTCAGGCTATTTGGTTTACCACACTCATCTCTTCTAGATGGGGTCTAGGGCATGAATGCAGACTCAAGCTGCTCCTTATTTCAGTAAAGATGGCCTTGGCATAGGCCTTGTGAACACTGGGGTAAAAGTTTCTTTAATACAGGAGTACCTACTTATATCCTTAAGCAAGTACACAATCTTTATGGACTTATTATTATTATTTTTTTTAGTTTCTGGCTTACTACTTAGTGTGGAACAGGCTAAGCTTATAGCCACAAAACATTGTGTTGCCTTGTCCATGAATTTGCACACATCTCAGTAGTATGGTAGATTGTCACAGAGTCCAAAATCAACACAAAAATTGGGACTACCAGCTTTTGTCACACCTTAATTACATAGTAAACAAGGACCTCAGTTAAGGGTTTTGTTTATTTTCTAGGCTTAGGTTTTACCTTTTCCTAGTTTGTTGCTGAGAGGAGAGCATGGGAGTCAAAGTTCAGCATTCTGCTGAAGCTGCAGGGTAACCTTAAATGGGGTTATTCCAGCTCTCATCCTCACAAACCCGAGCTTCGTGTCTTGCAACTGCATTTTCTATGTAGCCGCATTAGGTCTTCAGTATTAACATAGTCTACTCAGTGGTGATTTGAATGTTGTTATCAAACGCCCTTTGGTGGATTTTAAAAAGCATGTGCTGTCTCCTCGAAATTAAACTAAAAACCAAAACCCATTTCATATCATTATAACAATTCCTGTGAAGCCCTATTAAATGTGATGCTACAGAAGCGGGAGCTAATGGTAATTGCTGTTTAATGGCATTGAGTTCAGTTTCAAGGCAAAGAACAGCCTCCAGAAATTATATCCCCAGCATGGGGAAATGTTTGAACCTGCCACCATATGTAGCTAGAAAATGGAGTGAAAATTGTTAAATGGCCAAAGCAACATCCACAGGCATCTGAATACTCTCGGTGCTCCGTCCACTTGCGGGTTCACTGGTGTGACACTCTCAGAATGTTTTTTGTTATCCTGCATAACGCTAAGGGAGAAATTGAGACAAACTTCACAGCCTGTGAAACTTGCTGATTTGTTAATTGAATATTGCGAATTGTGAAAAATATAGAATACACGAGCATAGGTGTGAATCCTGGTAATTTTCTCTCCGTATGATGTTGAAAAGTCACTTAATCTCCCGGGGTTGGTTTATGCTTTAAATGAAATAATTTATTTTAAATGTTTACCATAGCCTCAGATACAAACTAAGCTCACAACAAACAACACCTATCATAATTATTTTCAGCAGTTACTTTGCAGTTTACAAAACTCCCCTAAAGCAGTTAGCATTAAACTAGGAATAAGGAAAAGGGACTAATGGAAAGAACTAGTCCACCATGATGGTTATTGACACAAGTGTTCCCTTGCTTATTTCCCTAGGGAGATCTAAGATGAAGTGAGGCTGAGGAGGATATCTACCCCTGGGAAGAAGAACTATGGAAACCCAGCTGCCCAAGCCACAAGCCAGTCATATATCGAAGAAGAAAGGGGGAGAAAAGGAATAAATCATATTATGGAAATTGTTCATGTGCACATGGCAAGTCGGAAGAAGAGATACCAGCCCCTCCACAGTCAACTGGTTTTCCAGAAATAGTCTTTGGCCCAGTGGATTGTGGGGAATGAATATTCCATCAGGTTGTGACATGATTTTCTGTCTATAGGCAATGGTGAAATAAGAAAGTCTACTCTGGAATCAAGTCTATTTTCAGAGATAAAACTTGGTAAACTCCAAGAGTCTCCAACAATTTTTTTGGTGGTAGTGGGGCATAGACTTTGGAGATGTCTCCCCTGTCTCAGGTACAGAGACAGGCACACATTTTGCAGTTTGCACCAGCTGTGCTATATGCTTATCCAGAATTTTGCAGTGATCAACATACATAGCATTTTCTCTTTCAAGTGAAATAATAGGTAACTTTTACTGAGTACTTTGCTACCCTGTGTACAAAACCTCTTTTAAAAACCAGAAGTAATTTGAATCTAAACAAGCACACTCAAAATATTATGAGCTTTCCTGGAGCCTTTGCAGAAGTTCTTTATTTCATTGTCTGATGTCAGTAAGTGTGAATGCTGCTGGGATTCTCACAGGGCCAAAAGCACACATGAGGGATTCTGAAGCTTCAGGGTCATGTGGCCTTAACCAGCTTCATATCAGATCATCCTCTCCTTCCCTAAGCATCTTGTATAGACGCCTGCAGACAGGGTTCTGTTCTTTTCTGTTGCTGCAGGCGTGATCTTGATGTTCACATCTTGGCTAGCTGCATTGGTAGTGTTAGCAAGCTCTGTGTATTTGGAAGCACATAAAAGGATCGTCACATTACCCTGGGAGCTCACTCCTTCTTGCAATACTGACAACTGACTTTATGTTTTGGCATGATTAATAACAATTTAGAACATGGCACATTTCATCTCCAAATTGCAAAAGGCCCTACAAAAGTTCTTTCCGTCTCTCCTAGCAGAATGAAAAGATATAGGAGCCAGTTCTCTCTGGGTTAAATTACATGCCTGGTAAATAGTATTGAAAGAAAAAAGAAAGAAATTAGATCTCATGGGGATTAAGCTTCTAATCACAAAGCCATAATGCCACCCCAATATAGAAAAGGTTTAAAAAATACCATGTATGGAACACATGGGGAGAATTTTAGTACACTGTTTTCTTTAGTCTCTCAAAGTATTTGAGGCTTCAACATAAATGCATTAGTGAAGTTTGACTGCTATTTTCTGTGTTATTGATCAGGGAACCTTTAAAAAGACTTAGAAAGTAAGGATGTTTAAAAAATATGACAATGTGCTCATCTTTGTTTTAAAATCAACATTAGCCAGGGAATCAGACTTTTAAGTTCCAGATCTACGTTGTGATTTCAGGCCCACTGAAGCTGCAATGAGTCCAAACTCTCCATCTTTTCCCAGATCTCTCATGAGAGAAGAGGTTCTTGAGGCGTATTTAGGACAGCTTTGGATTATTGATTTTAACAAGTAAAGGCTGAAGGGATCACAAGAAAAAGCTCCGAGCACTTTAAGAGTAGCTGGTAGTTGGCCTTCTACAGGAAAGTTTCTTGAATCTTTCAGTGGGTTGTCTCCCACAGGTGCTATGGAGGTTCTGTCTCAGCTCCTGAAACTTTCATCCACATTATATCCATAGTAAAATGTCTGGGCCTTCCAAAGAAGAGTGTGTAATGGTAACCAGAAGCCTTCAAGCACTGCTAAATGTCAACGAGTAACATCTTTTGAGCACACCGTGTGTATAAAGCACAGGTAAATGAGAAGATTATGAAGGCCAGATCCTGTCCTTCAGTATCTCGAAAGCTTGCCTGAGAAAACAGACAAGAGCATCCAAGAAGGACAATGGAAAATAAACTCATGTTGAATAACACATGAATAAATAGTGACCTGTAGGTGACAAGATATGAAAGGGCTTGCTGAATTAAAGCTGAAAGAGAAGAGACAGGAGGAAACAAAGGCTGGAGGGAGTCTAGCAATGCTGAGGTATTAGGAAGACATAGGGTTCCCTGGACGCAGCAAGGGTACATTTGTGGGATGAACAGGCAATTTGTACTAGAACAACGAATTAAAGAAGAGATGAAAGGCCTAGGAGGCCACAGTATGATTCAAAATTCACCACACATACACACATACACATACACAGAGAGAGAGAGAGAGAGAGAGAGAGAGAGAGAGAGAGAGAGCTCAGTACGAAGAAATGAGAACTAAAACTCTATTTGTGATGGAGACAAGCAAGTAAACTAGGCAACCATTTTCAATAAATGTTCAACATCTCCTGACAAAAAGCAAAAAAAAAAATTTCTGAAGGATACAAAAATAGACATGCACACATAGGAGATCACATGTTCTTAAATAGAATGAATCAATGCGAGAAAAGACCATTATCATTAATGCTAAGAGCTACACTAATTTATTACTAAAATTCTTATGAAAAATTATCATAAGAAATGAGAAGGGCCATTTAAGAGAAAAAAGAAAGGTGGCTAGCCATAGTATATAGCTAAAGATCAACCCACTAAAAGTAAATCCATGTAGCATGGATAATAAATTAACAGACAAATCAATGAAACTGTCTGCAACTTCTAAAAAGAGGAGCAACTGCATATGGATACTACATATTCCTAACAAACAACTTTGTAATCAAACAGGGGTAGAAAAATACTTAATATTAGATTAACTGGTTTGTCATGATACAAAAGAGTAGATAATTTCTCATAGCATGTACAAGAAAAATTGCTAATTGATAAGATACTTAAATGTAAATTTTTAAGATATAAAAATACTAGAAGAAAGCATGGGGAAGTTTTCTCTAACTTGGAAGAAGACAAATTTATATAAGAAACAATAAAGAAAGATTTAACTGTGATAAATAAATATGTTAAATATTATGACAAAAATAAACCATAAGCAAAGTAGAAAAACCACCAGCTGGAAAAAATATTTGCAATTTGTATGAAATAAAGGGGTTTGTGTGCCTAAATTATCAAGAAATATTCTAATACCTTATGGGAAAATAAGCAAAATATGAGTATATACTTAGGAAAGAAAATGTAAATTACTCATTAAGATGAAAATATTTAATATGACTCATAAGGTCTACAAATTAAAGCCAAATAGATATTATTCTCACCCATCAGACTGTCCAAAGCCTAAGGTTTTATTTAAATTTTTTTTAAAAAATTTGTAGTGCTTTCTAAAATATCCTTATTATGAATAAGTATATACATTGTATGAGCAAATCTTGTGAAGGGGCCTCCATTTCCCTCCTCTCTGACCCCTACCCACTGAGGTCCCTCCTTTGTGCACATACTAGATCTCCATAGGGTAGGGGGTTATGAACTGCATTAAAGGTAGCCAGATTTTGACCCCCTTTATGCATTGTTGGTCGGGCGGGGGGCAATGTCTCTGGGTATTCTCCCCCACCATGACTGTTACAATCTTTCCACCCCCTCTTCCACTCAGTTCCCTGAGTCATGGTGGCTGAGTTTTAAGTCTGCTTTATTATTGAGATCATAAGTATCTCTGGACTTCTGCAAAGCCTAAAAGTTTAGTAACATTTCTGTTAGGCTTGAGGGAAATAAATCTCATTTTTATGGCTAAATGCCAAATGATGCAACCCCTAGAGAATAGAATTAGGTAAGATCTAATAAAATTATGTGTGTTTTTACCATTTGAACCAGCAGTTTCATGTCAAAGATCATAACACAATTATCCAGTGAGCCCTTACTCCCCCCCACCAAGATATATTCAGTGTGTCATCATTTTTTAATAGTCAAAGAGAATAAATGGAAATATCCATTCAACAAAAAGACATTGGGTTTGCTTTAAAAAATATGGTTGAAAATGCCATAATTAAACCTAATTCTTTATATTAAAGTTTTTAAAAACTTTAAAAAATAAATTATAGGGCATTTATATTTTGGTTTAATTTCATTAGTAAGAAGAAATAAGGATTATATATAATATTTGCTCTTTTACTGAGTCATGTAGATGTTTTATAAAACTATAGAACAAAAATATTCAAAATGGAGCGATTCTGGAGTTGGAAACAAAATGAAATTGACCATGTGAGTTATTGTCTCAACCACATGAAGCAAAGTTATTTCAAGTGATATGAAAATATGGTTGACTATTCATCCCTAAAAGAATGTTTCTACTAGCAAGAAAGAACTGCAAAGGAATCTCATTTGATTTGGGGTATTTCTATTTTACTTGGGATTCTGATATGTGTGTGGGATAAAACAGATGGAAAATTGCGTTCCTGTTGAGAGTAAAAGTTGGGCCCTTGGAGACAAGAGATACAAGTGTAGTCGCAGAAAAGGTATGGAAAACTACTATAATATTAATTTGTTGGAAATAGCATAAATTAATGTTGTGGCTTCCTTTTAAAATATGCATTTCTTATATATGTCTCCTAAAAAATGACAGTCAGTTCAATATCACTGGACATCCTGATTCTTTAGGCTGCCTCCACAAAGAATTCACCAAGCTATGGTACCAATAGAACAATTACTGCTTCTAGGTATAGGACAATGAATGTACAAATTTTCAGCTCAGAAAAATCAAGGAAATTATCAAAGTCTGCTGAGCATGAATAAAGTATTCTTAAAAAGTAACTTAATGAAGTTCTTAACTAATCTTTCACATGTAAGAATCAGAGTGAATGAATGGCCCAATAAGATCTAAAGTGATATGATATGTATATGTTTTAAATTATTCTAAAGATCAACACTGAAAGCCAACTCACTGGAAACTATTAGAGGATGTTTAGAGAGCCCAGTACATAATTTTGCATGCTATTAACAAAAGAAGCAAGCTTTTTTTTCTGTCTTTTTGTTATATGAATTGTGCCTCAGGGTAATCAAGCAATTGATAGAAAATTGCTATTTTTAAATAATAATCAAAATTTAATTAATTAATACTAGTGCAATTTTGGAACATAATGAAACAATGGATAAAAGCAATGATTATCAATAGCTTCTGAAGCCACTATAGAAAAAGCTGAAGGGGACTTTGTAATAGAAGGAACAAGTTGACACAGCCTGAACACACCGAGTAATCTTAATATCATCAAGAAAAGAAAAAAGAAACCAACATGGGATTCCTCCTAAAGGAATAAATAGAAGGTTGACTGCATAAACTATTTTTATATTGAGTAATGATCTGAACCACACAGAGAAAAGTTATTTCAATTGACTAGAAAA
This sequence comes from Zapus hudsonius, assembly GCA_004024765.1. Classification (NCBI taxonomy): domain Eukaryota; kingdom Metazoa; phylum Chordata; class Mammalia; order Rodentia; family Dipodidae; genus Zapus; species Zapus hudsonius. The sequence continues at coordinate 37,262 of PVHP010001096.1, forward strand.
CACAGGATTGTTCAACCCTAAAAGAACCCAAGAAAGAACTGCAAAAAAAATCTCAATTGATTTTTGGCCTTCATATTGTTAGTGTTAATATTAGTATCATTTTTCTGACCTTCTGAATTATTTTTTCATAAATTTAAAGTGAAATCAGATTCTACTTACATATCAAATTATTAGCTCCATCATAAAATATTGCCAATATTAACCATTTCATCTTTTAAAATATGATTTCATTTAGTTCAACATAATATCTAAATCAAGGGGCAAAGAAGCATGTAAATTAAATTCCATGGTGAAGCAATTTGAAAACTTCAAGCAAAATTACTCTCCCAGTTTTGCAATAATAATAATAACAAATTTACAATAAAAATTTAAAAGGTGACTAAAGAGTACTTATAAACCAAAAATATTTGTAAGATTTATTGATGAAACACAAAAGTTAGCCTTACTAGGATCCTGATTCAAGCAATTTTCTATGGAAAAAGGTAGAGAGAATTAGGAAAATTCACAAAGTGGATATTTGATGATAATAAAGAAGTAATGCTAATTCTGGGTCTTTTGATGGTATTGCAGTTGTTTTTAAGGTATTATCCAGGTGTCATGGTACAGGCCTGTAATTCCTGCATCCAGGTGACTGAGTTAAGATGATAATAAGCCTAAACTACATAGTAAGACTAGAAAAAGAAAGGAAAGGAGGGGGAGAGAAGGAGAAGAAGAAATAATTTAGAAATACAGAGACTGGTATATATTACAGATAAAATTCAATTTGTCTGAAATTTGCATTACCATAATTTGAGAAGTCAGTATAGAAAAGAAAGGAGAAATACATATAGATGAACAGGACTATGTGTTAACCACCATGGAAGGTATTGGTAGGAAGCAAAGAAATTTGTTAAATCTCTTCTATGTCTGTGTACAAATATATTTCCCATCACTTAATATATGGAGAAGAAAAATTTGGATGTTAATCATGAGAGTCCCTGACACTCTCTCTTCAGGGAGGAATAACAGATTCATCCCATTACAAAATTCTACGCACCCATTCTTGTCTTGTATTTTCTATGGGACACAGAGGAGCCCAAAATAGCCCTGCAAGTCCTTTAAACTTCACTGCTTGAGTCCCAAAGTAAAGATTTCTCCAGAATAAGTAGGAAGTTGATACTTTCCTTATGGCTTATTTTTCTTATTTTTTTTAAGAGAGAAATGAAAGAAAAACAGTTACATGCAGGTCAGATGCTTGTAATTCTCCAAAATTCCAACAGATCAGCTAGAAAAAAAAAAAGCTTCCCCAAATAAACTGCTGTTGCATAACTCAAAGACAGAAAAGGTTGGGCAAAGTCTGTGCATCAATTTTAAACAAGACTTTTTAAACTGTCTGAGCAGAAAATAAAAATGGCATATTACCTTTTTCTCTAAAGAAAATAGTTTCATATTTATCAAATATTCTTAGTCATCCAAGACATAATAACATTTGTTTTCTGGAAATTGTGTCCTTAAGAAAGCTTTTACCAAAAAAGATTTAAGAATACATGGAAAGGTTGCTGGCTCTTTCAACATACCAATTCTGGACTTCCCAGGTGCCATCTATTAAAGATTCAATTCCTGTGGACCTGAAAACAGCAGATTATTTTTCTGCCAGCACATGAATCTTTGCTGTGGTAGATGCATGGGAAAGTGGTCCTCCATGCTTCTGTCCCCAGTGATTCAAGTAATTGCATCACCTATTTCTGCTCTGAGTTTATGGAAATTGGTACTTTCTTCTATCCAATATAATATAGTAAAGAGTACTGAATGTCATATCTATAACTATTATTAAAGATTATTGGACTATGTTACATAACAGAAGTGGTGAATTGTCATTACTATGAGTTGCTGATAATGTGATTGGTTAACTCTTCCTAGAATACACTGGAGAACCTTCTTCTGACCTTGAAGAAGCAAATCAAGTATTATATATAGTATGAGAGGGAAAAGCCACATGGCAGGCAACCAGAAGCTAGCTAGGATTCAAGGGTCTTTGACCTATGATTATAGGAAGCAAAAATTGCACAAACATTTAAGCTAGAAGGAAAAATCCAAAAGAGGCACACAATTTGTGAGACACTGAGCAGAAGACCTAGACAAACCATGTCTGGAATCCTGATCATTGGAATATAGGCAAGAACAAAGAATAAAGCGTTTTGTGTTTATGAGTTAGATGCAATAAAAATGATATATGCATGGCTTCTTTCTGTCTTGTTCAAATTCATCTTTTTGTCTTCAATGACCTCTCACTTTTATTTAGCTGCTAAAGGGTTTTATAAAATATGATGTCCCCAAAGTACCTTTTTCTACCCTACATTCTTGCTCATACCTCCACTATTTATTTATGTGCATTTTCTTTATATGCATCTGTTGCTGTAAATAACTTTTCTTATACTGTAATTGCTCAGAGCCCAAATTGCTCACCAGACATTGAATTTCTCATGTATTCATTTATTTATTCAATCAACATTTATTTCCTGTTCAGAACATATTTTATACTGTGCTGAGTCCCAGAGACAGACTTGAAGAAAGTATTTTCTCATGGGACTGAGACTATAGTCCATTCAATTTCATATTTTCTGATGAAACATTTTTAAACAACAACCTTGAAGCTCTATGTTAATATATTAAAAATCAATTTTACAAAAGATAATTTTCCAGATCAAAAAGTATAGTGTTCCTTAAGCTGGTTTTTCATTGTTATTTCACTTTGAGAGACAGAGACCAACTCAGTGTGAGCCTGATAAAAATTGAGAAGTGCATATAATGAATGCAAGACATTGAACATTGACATCTCTTTACATTAAAAAATATAAGCCCCATGAAAAATTAATCTTCAGCCAAGTGGAACTTAATAAGAAAAGATTCAAGTAAAGCTAAGCAAATTGGTCATTCAGTACATTAATTGCAGTAAATTGTCCTGATGGCAGGTTATTACTCTTATTTATCCATTGGGTCGAAACACTCAAAGCAGCAGCTTTTGTAGGTAAGACAAGCTGAACATGAGCTAAAGTAGTTGGCCTAGTCATCCAGGAAAACATGGGGCATAAACAGGGATTTGAATGAGAAAAATAATCTAAGCAAATAGAAAACTTAGGGGGAAAGATGACTATTTACAAATGATAAGACTATCCTTTTCATCAAAGTAATTCAGTTTAAGTTTAATTCACTATTATAAATATTGCAATAATCCATCATTAATTTGTTAATATGATATGTAATAGCAACACATTCACACAGAGACTGAAGAGTCAATCCCCTGATATCACTAAGAGTCTGCTTGGGAGTATAGCTTGGGAGTAAGACCCATATTTAACACACAGAAAGCCCCTGGTTCAATTGCCAACACTAAAACTTCAGATTTATAATTAAAGGTCTGAATATGTGACCTTCAGAGGAATTAAATTCCTCCAATAGCTTTGAAGGATTTAAAATGAGACATGGAGACATGTTATTCTTCCTACTTAAAAAGGGGGGGAACAAATGCTAAGAAATATTCCCCTTAGCACCAACAATGAAAATATAAACAACAACCCCATCTATTGGCTTTTGCTTCCACCAGTCCTACATGTGGCTCTTCAGGAGTATGACTGGTTTTCTTTCTGCTTCTTCAGCTCATGGTTGTCATATGGACTTTGTAACTTCAAAGAATGAATTCTGCTGTTCCCATTTCAACTTCGTGTTTCTTTCATTCTTTATTTCTTTTGAAATTTGGGATTTAGTTCTTCCTTCAATGATTGGATTGATACAGATAACTGGCCTCGTATTTATAATTACAGACATTTTTCATTTCTTCCTGGGTAAATTAAAATTTTCTAGGAAGTTTTTCATTCCATCTGACTTTAAATTTTTTATTATTTCATATATATATATATGAAATATATATGGCTATACTCTTAGACCCCTGAACCCCTGAGGGTCTTCTTTTGTGGGGTTGTTAGTATTCATTGTGTAGACCAAGAGGCCTCAGTCAGTTTCTTCAGTGGTGGGAGGGGTATGGTACATTGCCTCAGGTTATTCCTACCCACCCTCAGGCTCTTACAATCTTCTACAATGTTCCCTGAGCCTTAGTGGACAAGAAAGGGATCTAGTTCAGTGTAGCTTCCTCTGTAGCCTCTGGATCCCTATTTTGATGAGGATTGATTGACCACAGTGTCTGTCACCATTTCCCCGGAACTGGTTCAGGCTAGCCATGAGAGCAGTGTTCATGCTACCACTTCCTCTGTAATGACTTTGGGGTCTGGGCAAATGAGATGGAGATGACCTATCTTGTGGTAGACAGTGGGTCTTTTCCACCATCTGTAACAGAACAGATTCTCCAACCAAAAGTGAGATCTATTTGAATTAAAGGGGATAAGCCTAGTTATTAAGAGAGGCTTATTTATGTGTATGTCAACTCTTCTTAGTTAGACAGCATTGGAGGTTCTCTCTAGAGTCTATTGATTTCCTGTCTTAGGGAATCTGGCTTGCTTCCCAGAGCCAGATATGAGTTCTCTCTCAGTGAGCAGGTTTCATGTCCAATCCATGAACAGTTGGTTACCTACATCAGCTGTGCACCACTATTGCACAAGTGTTCACTTCTTGCTCAGCTGGTTGATTTTGTATCTGGTATGATCTCCTGCTCACTAAGTCTGTTGGCAACTGTTATTATTTTAATGTTCAAATATTATCTAACCTGGTATTTTTATCAACTCATACTGAAAAGAGTGTCATAATTTATCTCTGGCATGATAAATAAGCTTCTTTATTGAAGTCTATTAAGTTTTGTTTCATTTATTTTTGAATATGGATGCGCATATAAAACAAGATAAAAATTATGTTTTTTGAAGGAGTTGAATCCTTATTTCTTGGAGATACACTTTGCCTTGAAGTCTTTGTAACTTAATACAACTAATCTAGTGTCATTTTGTCTGTATTTGACGTTTAAGTCTTCCTATTTCTTTACTTTCTGTTTCTGTGTATCCTCACATTTTAGGTATGACATTTATAAAAGCATATAACCTCAGTTTTGGTATTTTTCATTATAATGTTTTGCTTCAAGTGGAGAATTTAATCCAGTTTTGCTTACTAAAATTACTGATGTTTTGATATATTTGTATTTAATCATGGTATGATTTCTATATATCCAATTATTGTTTATTGCCCCTATCTTTTTTATTCTTTTGCACTTGTAAACATTTGCTCACTGGTTTTAGTGATTATTTAAAAGAAATTTAATATGTACACTTAACACAAATGGATGCTACTAAATATCTTCACCTCTAAATAAGATACACGAATGGGAATAGCAAGTCTAATAGCTGCTCTGACTAAATTTTGACCTTTCCCATGTCTAAATATGAGGAGTGCAAAGAAATGAGGCCCCAGCTCCCATGTTTGCATGTGGACCAAAACAGACCTCTTCCAGGGCATGCTGTCCTCCTCTGATGGGCAGCTATGCTATTTGTCATCAACCGTTTCAAACATTTTCAGAACCTTACACAGTCGAACTCTTCCATTCAACCTTCCTTACATTCTTTTCAAGGATCAGAACACATCAAAAGCTGCTTCATATTCCAGAGTCCCCTAAGTTTCCCTTTTTACCTCACAGGTATATCTCATGACAAACAACTTTCACATTTGATACTGTTTTTGGAGTCTGCTACTCCGAGATCTCAGCAACAAGCACAGTACTAGGCATGATATAAGAAATTAACAGGAATAGAGGGTTGGGACTAGATCACCCATCACCACATGGACAACGAGGACAGTATCTTGGCTTGGGAGGTTGGACAGATCGTCTCTGACACAGAAGAGTTTTATACTGACCATGCAACCAAATTCTATCAGTGTCGCCTTTGAACTGTCAACAGTATTCCACTCTTTCTTTGTAACCCAGTGTTTTTTTTTCCTTTGCCTTCCTTGCCTTGATAGTCTGCCATAATTTTCTTTTTTCCCCCTAACACTGAGTACTCTATTTAGCTCTAAAAAAAATCTGCTCACAAACCTTGCTGGTATGGTTTCCATCTAATGGGAAGCCTACCTACCATATGTCTGGTGTTACATTGTCTCAGTGATCCCTATAACTGTGCCAGCAGCTATTATCATATCTAGAACTGAGACTCAGAAATGTTCAGTGAATAGAGTGAGGCTGGAGCTGGATGTAGGCTTATATTTGGCTGTACTTGTTGACATAGGAAATAAAGGGATTTTGGCAAGAAAGTTTGAATCCTGAGTCGAATCACCAGAATGACCACTAATGGGGTCAACAGTCTGAGAGGCAATGCTGGTGGGAAGTTCTTACCATAAGAAGTTGTTTACAGTATGCCCACCAAGGAGAGCCCCCGGTGTGTTGGGGATAGGGAGGAGGGAAATGGGGGTATCGTCATAAGATTTGCTCATACAATGTATCTAATTATCAATAATAAAGATATCAAAAAAGGAAACTGTTTACAAAAGCAAGCTCATCAGGAAAAAATGATTGTGTCACTGTGACAGTCTATCAACAATGCTTATCAAGAATACATTAAGATCAGAAGGAAGAGGCAAACTGAGGCAGACTTTGGCTGAGGATCTGTAACTCAATCCTTGTGGAGACACTATAGATCTGTTTGTGAGTAATGAACCCACAAAAGTTCCTTGAAAAACCTTAAGGTACACAACTGAGCAGCCAGGAAAAACAGACCCACAGGTGTAATAACGTCATGGCTGGTATGGGATAACTAACTACTCTCTGATTGGATTTATGATTGGATGTAATCATAGGAGAGGATTTATACCTGTTACTGAAAATACAGTCAAAAGCTGATGGCTAGAACAGTTAAAAGCCATAAATGGAAGTTGCTACTGTTTGACTAAATGGATATGTTGTACCTATTAAATTGCCTTCTAAATAATCTATGTTTTATCATTTGGTGAGAGAAACTTCTTTTTTTGTAAAAGGCATTGCCTACTAGAGAGACTCAAAACTCATCAAAGTGCTGAGAATAAGTGAGTACTGGAGCTCACCATTAAATGAGTCCTCTATATCACCCACTCCAAGGCTCAGGAAATATTACAGAAAATGAAGCAGAAAGAACTAGGAGATAAGGGAAGTATTTTGGAATGCTGTCTTCTAGACATAAGTGGCTATTACATTTGTGACCCCTTGGGGGTTGTCATAACCTGCACAAGGCTCACACAATATTGAGACTATCAAAAGGTCATCATGGATGATGAAGGCAGGAAAAAATAACTAACAAGGACTTCTGGTTAAGACTGTGGTACAGTAGCCACACTGAAGCAGTGTCTAGGGGGGGAGAAGAAAACTATGAAATACACCCTTCTTCTGAAAAGTGAAGGGATATAAGAAAACTTCAACCTCAGCAAAGAAATAGGAATGTTCGAGAGCTTCTAGCAACCACACAAGGTGCCTCACTGCTACCTCAACTAGGGAGCACAGAGTTTTCTGGAATGCACCTGCCGTGGGAGGGTATCAGTGTGAACTCTATAATCCACTCAGTTGGGGTACAATGGGGGAAAAGGGGCAAGTGCTACTGCTCCAGAACCCCCTGAGCCCCAGAGACAAAACACAGTGGTGACTACAGCCAGAGGAGATCTCTAACCTCCACAGCAACTTTCATACCAACCACCAACCCAGAAATGACGGCACACCTGTAACTTCTGCAACCCACACATCAGTAGTTACAACACTATCCTACTCCAATCTGAACCCAAAGCAGAACACTTACTGAAGGCCCTACAAATGTCATTATTTGCTCCCTCATTAAGAAAATTGGACCTACCCCTCTACTAGGCATTTACCCGCAAGATATCACACCCCAGCACAGAGACACTTGTGCAACTATGTTTATAGCAGCCCAATTTATAATAGCTAAGAATTGAAATCAACCCAAATGCCCATCCATGGAGGAATGGATAATGTTAAACTGTGGTATATTTACATGATGGAATTTTAATCAGCTAAAAGGAAAAAATAACACCAAAACTTAGAGAAAATGGTCTGCCTTAGAGCAGATCTTACTGAGTGAACTCTTAAAAGAACAGAGAGTCAAATGCCACATATTCTCCCTCATATGCAGTTCCTAAACAGGTTAACCATAAGCTCTACACAAACCAGTCAAAAGAAGTGAGAGTCTGTGAAAGAGGGGTAAGGAATTTGGGGAGGAGGGATGACTTAAACATGAAGCTAAACTAAAATTGGTTAAAAATCATAAAATCCTCATGCGCATACTGTAACCTATTGAGCAAATAGTGGACGTTGTCTGGCAACAGGAGCCATGAAGAAGGGGTGAGAGTCTAAGCCTGTGAAAAATTGATCAGTCTGGTAACTCCTGATCCCAGTCACTGGCTCCTTCCCTCAATGAGCTTTTGACCAAAGTGACCCAAGAGGTCCCCAAAACAAGACAGGATTCTGTCAAAGCTCTTGAATACCCACCCCAGGCCTGAGGTAGTATCCTGTTGCTGAAGAAACAACAGAAAGCCATCTATTGGCATTGAGAGACCCTGCAAGTTCCAGAATGGTAACCAAACCCCAGATGGTAGTTAGTGCAGTGCTAGAAGGAACTGCATAAGCTGCCAGGGGAAGCTGGTCAATGACAGTTGGAGTAAACAGAGACCACTGATATGAAACGCAGTCTGCCGCCATCAGTAGGCTGAATACACTTCCTACTGGGAGAGAACAATGAACCAAGAAACGAGCATTTGTGCAATGGAGGTAATCAACAACTTTTAATTTGGCCAAGTTATCCACTCAGTGACAGAGAGCCCTTAAAATGGAACTGGGGACTCAGGGCAAAATGCACTGGGAACCAAAATCTTGGAACCCCAAATAGAAATTCACTTTAAAAGTGATTTACGAAGAGGCTACTCACAATAGAATCTAGCCAACTCAGAAATATGTATCTCAGTTAACCTATACTGATCTTACTCTCTGATGGAGACTCTGTATTTTTCAGAAGGCAGCAAGAAAGCTGTGGCTCTTCCAACCCTACCGATGAGCCGCAGGCCAATAGCTGACATCCTGGCAAAAGATGAATCAGCCCAGACCTACAGTGGAGGATCCACATGGAACCCCACAGAGAGTGGTGGGATAAGCAAGAGACCTATAACCTCAGCTAATCAGTCAACCTAGGATGAGCCAGCAAGATAGACACCAATGTTTTCCAACACACCCTAAAGTAGAAATACAGAGGCCCCCTAAGACCTCAACAATAAAGCAGCCTTAATACTCACCCACCATGACTTGGGGAACTGAGCAGAAGAGGGGTCAGAAAGATTGTAAGAGCCATGGTGGGGGAGAACTGCCAGAGACATTGCTCCCCTCAGTAACAACATACAAAGGGGGGTAGAACTGGGTTGACTCCTAGGCTATCCATAATTCCCTACCCCATGAACTGACCCAGACTGCCCACAGAGGAGGATATCCAGCTGATTGGGGACAGGGAAGAGGGAAATCAGGGAACTGGGGATACCAACACATTATTTGCTCATTCAATGTATCTAATTATGGATAATAAAGAAAAAAGAGAGAGAGAGAAAACAAAAAAATAAGAAAATTAGAGCTTTATTCTGTGTAGATCCCAATGCAAAAAATAAAAATAAAACAATAAAAACAGCAAGCTGAGATCTCCTCACCAAGGCCACCTAGTCCCACAATAGAAGTCACCACTGAAAATATAGGGAAAACAACAGAATTACAATCCCAAATGAGAGAACAATAATCTCAAAACAAAACTGCAAGGAGAACGAAGCTATAAGTAAAATTCAACAAATGCATAAATGAAATGGAACAGAAACAGTTCATAGAGCACACAAGCTTCACCACCAGGCTTAACTTAATAAAGGAAAAATCAGAGGAACCTCAACAGTGAGCTGTACAAATTCAAGGACACCAACAACTAGAGGATCTCAATAACCAGCTGATTAAACTTAATGAAGACATAAACAAATTTAAGAATGAATTTCAGGAAACATTAAGAAAATCAATCCTTGACCTCTAAAATGACAAAATATCCAGATCATGGGGATACCAAGAGGAAGAAATCCAGGCCAAAGGTACAGAGAACATATTCAACAAAATTATTGAAGAAACTCTCCCATTCTTGCAAGAGAAAGTCTGATCCAGATACAAGAAGCACATGGAACACCAAAGAGACAGGGTCAAAAAAAAACCTCTCTAAGACACATCAAATTTAAAATCCTAACCATTGAAAGCAAAGATAGAGTGCTAAAAGCATCATGAGAGGAACAACTCATCATCTACAAAGGGAATTCCATCAGAGTTACCTCAGATTTTTTTCAATGGAAATCATGAAAGTCAGAAGGGTATGGAATGGAGTACTTCAACATCTAAAAACAATATGGCTTCCAACCCAAGCGAAAGAATCCCTCACAGTAGATGGAGAAAGGAAAAATTTTCCATGACAAAAGCCAGCTCAATGATTATATGAACACAAAGTCAAAACTGCAGAGAATACTCCAGGAAATATTCTACACAGAAGAATCAAGCAACCAATATCAAAAACCCAGAGGATGAGCCCAATCACCAAAATTAGAATGGATATTCCATATAAACCCTCCACCATTACAGGTATTAGATCAATCCTCACAGTTATATCTTTAATATCAATGTATTTAATTCTCCAACCAAAAAGACACAAGTTAACAGGGTGGATCAAAAGAATGGACTCTTCCATCTGTTGCCTTCAAGAAACTCACTTCTAAAGACTTCCTCATGGTGAAAAGATGGAAAATGATTTTCCAAGCTAATGGAAAGAAAAAACAAGCAGGTGTGGCTACATTAATATACTACAAAATGGCTAATACTTCAGAAAATGTAAAACTTCCTTAATAATCATGAAAATGCAAATCAAAACAATATGAGAGTCCACCTTATTCCAGCGAGTATGGCAATCATTAAAAAGTCTAACAACAGTAGATTTTGGTGAAAATGCAGACAAAAGGAACCTCCATCCACTGCTGATAGGAGTGCAAACTTGTACAACCACTATGGAAATCAGTGTGAAGGCTCCTGAAAAGGATGAAAATAGAGCTACCAACTGACCTCACTGAGCCTCTACCCTAAAGCTTCTCTCTTCACTACAAAGACACTTGCTCAACCATGTTTACAGCTGCTCAATTCACAATAGCTAAGAACCGGAATCAATCCAGATGCCCATTGGTGGCAAAAAGGAAAGCAAAGATGTGGTACATATACACAATGGAATTCTAACTAGCAGTAAGAAAAAAATGACCTAATGATATTTTTAAGAAAGTGGATGGACTTGGAACAGATCATATTCAGCAAACTCACACAAAAACAAAAAGACAAAGGCTGCATATTCTCCCTCATCTGGTTCATAATCAGGTTCAGCTTGAATAACAAGCAAACCTGAGATGCAATCTTGAGAAATAGATAATGGGGTTGGAAAGAGTTGTGGAGAGAATGAAGTTACACAAAACTAAATCCAAATTGATTTGGTACCCTAGAATTCTTACCCTTAGACAGTAAAAGATACAACCCTCCAAAGGAATAAGGGGTTATCATCTGATAAGAAGGGCCCTCAAGAGAGTGGGATGAAGCCTAACCCCAATACAATTGGCTCTGGCTTGTAACTCTTAGTGCCAGAAATAGGTTACTTCCCACATTGAGCTGTTGATCAGAAAGGCCTACAAAGTCTCCAAATCAAGACAGGTTTCTGTCAAAACACTTGACTACCCATCTGAGGTAAAAAGCTAAGACCCTATTGCTGAAGACACCAAAGGCTGCTGTCACACAACATCGAGAGACCTGGCTGAAATCTGGAGCCAGTTCCAAGGATTGTTATCGTGCATAGTACTGGAAAGTGCTACATGAGCTGCTAGGAGAAATAGACCAACAAGGTTGGGAGAAAGCATGGGACACTGCTATACAACCAGTGACCAGCATGACAAGATGTAAACACCTGTGCATAGTGGCACTCAATCTAGGTAGGTAATCAAGGGCTCCCTGATTGGCTAAGAGATCCATGCATTGGCAAGGAATCCTAAAGTGGAACTGGAATCTAAGCCAAATTTCCATGATGACCAAGAATATGTACTCCAAGGGGAAGCTTCAAACCAACCATGATGTAGAGGCTTCGCCTACTATAATCTCACCAAAATTAGCAATGCTTATCTCATTTAACCTATGCTGATCTCACCCTCTGTTGGAAAATACGTTTTTATTTTTCAGATGGCAGCAAGAAATGTGGACAACTCAATTCTACCAATAAGACCAGAACTGATAGCTGATAACCTGGCAGGAGATGAACCACCCCTAACATATCAGCTTGGGCCCAGGTGAAACCACAGAGGAAGTAGAGAGATGAGCAAGAGTACTGCTTCCACAGTAAGCCTGACAACCTGTGCCAGGGTGATACCAAGGATACTCCAAACATTCCATAGCTGAAATCCAGAGGCAACAAAGAGTTCAAAACAAAAGCAGACCTAAAACTCACCAACCATCGCTCAGGGAACTTTGAAGAAATGGGGGTGGAAAGATTGTACGAGCCATGGTGAGGTAATATCCCAAGGGATTCCCCCTCCCACCTCCTCCACTAACTGTATTCTACTAATACAAACCATATACCTCCATTCCATGGAACATTCCAGCAACCCTGCTTAGGAGGGACCTCAGTGGAATGGGACAGGGAGGAGGGATATGATGGTAACAACACATGGAGTATACATACAAAGTTTCTACTTATTAAAAAATAAATATATTTAAAATAAAAAGCTAAAAAAATAGAAAAGGCACTAGTTGGAAAGAAGGGGATCAGAGGAAGGGAAACGGTAGAGGGGGGACAAAAGAGAGTAACAGGAAGTGATTATAATCAAAATACTTTATGTACAATGTATGAAAATTGTCAATAAGAAAGTGTCAAAGAGGGTGTAGTGATGGCTCTGTGATTAATAGCATTTCCTGTGCAAGTCTGAGGGCTCAGAGAGGCCTTAGAGACTACTCTAGTTCAGTCCTCAAGACTGCATAAACAGCTGGTCATGGCCTCTCATGTCTGTAACCTCAGTCTTATGGGGATCAAAGACAAGAGCATTGCAGGAGCTCATGGAAAAAAACAATGGCAAGCCTCAGAACCAATAAGAGAATCCAGCTCAAATAAAAATCAGTGCCAGGCGTGATGGTGCACGCCTTTAATCCCAGCACTAGGAAGGCAGAGGTAGGAGGATCACCATGAGTTCAAGGCCACCCTGAGACTACATAGTGAATTCCAGGTCAGCCTGGACTAGAGTGAGACCCTACCTTGAAAAACCAAAAAATAAAAGAATCAGCAAAATAGTGACAGTGGAATATACCCAACTTTCCCTTTAACAGGAAAGAAGAATTCACAGGGTGCTTCAAGGGCATGTACACATAGATATACCACACCTTATTTACACATCAAAATTAAAAAAGGTTACAAAAGAGAATTGAGGTACAACTCTGCCACCCCTGCAGGAAATTGCTGCACCCAACAGTAATTGCTGACTAATTTAAGAACTAATTAATCTTGCTGGGAGAATTCTACCCACTCCATCTCCCCCCGCCAAGCAGAGACTAAGTAATACAGAAGGAAGAGAATTCTCATTCTAACCCACATGGGAAGGATCCTTGCAGCAGCAGCCTCACCAGTGCCTTGACAGAACAGTTTCCCAGCTGGTGGAATGGCAAAGCTGCATCTCTCCAGGCTCAGTGGATGCTCCCAAGGCAATGCTCCCATTAGGCTGGCACCAGGCAGAATAGGTTGGACAAGCATCCATCCACATATTCATTCATTGAGTCAGCAAATATTTATGGAGGAAATGCTGTATGCCAGTCACATGGTCCAGTGGGCTGGCAGTGAGTAGCAGAGCTGTTGAGGCCTCAGCAAATAGAGTGAGCACAGAAAGGAGCTGAAGTGTTCTGTTTCAGAAGCTCTGCTAGAAAATCTATTTTGCCAGGGTTGCTTCTATGCGAAGGTTCTTTCTAATCAAAGTCTTTCATCGTTTAAATGTTCCTACACTAAATGATTTGGTAGAGGCTATTTTCAGAGAATAATATTTTTTGGTTATATGGATCAAAGTATCCCCTTCTGGTCAGACAGTTGTCCCTTACATTTATTTATAACAAAGGTGGATACTTTTTGTAAGCTGCTGCTGTATAAACATCCTTCGAATACAGCTTCTCTCCTGTCCCTTGAAGCTACTTGAAAGGCTTAGGAAGTGATTCTTTACTTAGAACCAGAATATCTGGGTTAAAGTAAAAGTCTTCTAATATGACTTCCACTGTGAACTTGGGGAATTTTCTTGATACTGACACTGAACTTTAAAACCTCAGACCCTACACTAGATTTCTTACATGTGATATTGGATATAACCTTTATACCTATCTGCCATTAAAAATATATTCATTTGCAAGCAGAGAAAGAGATAGAATGAAAGAGAAACGAAGGAAATGGGCACACTAGGACCTCCTGTCACTGTAAACAATCTCCAGATGCATGTACCACTTTGTGCATCTGACTGTACAGGGGTACTGGGGAATCCAACCCAGGTCATCAGGCTTTGGTAAAGAGGTGCTTTTAATCACTGAGTGATCTCTCCATCCCCCTATTTGCCCTATGATGATGAAATAGTTTAATAGGAATGAAAACCTTACAATGAGATATCTATCTATCTCTATCTATTTATCGTTATGTAGTTAATGACCAAGTTAGTAAACTCAGGTATTATTGCAAATTTATATTTGCCTCTCCTGATGTTGATTCCATGTGAGATGACACAAAAGAAAAGAAAATGAGTCAAAAACGAAACTGAGCTAAAGGAACTATGCTCCCTCAAGCCTGTGCTCGTCTGCGGTTCTGTGATTGTGAGCATGTGTGGCAACATCAGCCATGAGCCTATCAGGAAAGAGAGCAGACTGCAAATCCACTGCTTCCCTAGGAAAGGGCAAGAGAAGAGTAACTAATATCTTCAAAAACATTCAAGACACAGAGCCAAGAATAAACTTTATCACATTCTTCACAATCACTTCAAAAATTCTGAAAGTTTGGCGGCTATGTTTAATTGATCATCTACCCTGTCCTAAAATCTTCAGGTGTATCATCTCCTGTAATGCCCAAGCAAACCCTCTATTGCAGCTGTTTTTACTCTCTACTTTAAAGATGAATATTGCCAAGCCATGGGGAGGTCAACACAGTCCACAATTGGAAGCATCTGTGCCTGATGGATAGCACAATGCAGGGAACTGTTAGAATTCCACAGCCTATGTGAAATTGTTGTCACCTGACGGGCTTTGCCTGCAGTAATTATCCACCCCTTATACTATCACCATTGAAAGACCTGTTTAGAACTTCCACATATGAAGGCTCTCCTGAGCTACCAAAATCAAAGCATGTCAGAAAGAGGTACATGTCTTCCCCAAATGGAAAAATCTATAAACAGACTGACCTAAGGAAAACCTAAAGAGCTTATATAAGTACTTAAAAATGAGAGAGAGATAAATGTTGATCACTTAAGGTTGACACCTGTGGAGAATTAGAAAGGGTGAGCTGGAAAGTTAATTTGTTTCTTCTTTCTCTATGAAAGTTCTCAAATATCACTTAATATGAATTCCTAAAAAAAAGTAGACAGTTGCAAATTCCATAGCATGCTGTCATTTAAAATACCTTCATAAGAGATTTTTCTCTTTTATGGATATTTGTGCTACTGAAACAGAAAGGGGTTGTAGGAACTCTTAAGAAAGTACATATTCTTCAACCAAATGGCCAAACAAGAAAAGCCCACTGGTACAATCATATCATGTCTGTTAACAGGGTAACCAACTGCTCTCTGATTGAGTTTGAGGCCAAATCCACAGGAGCCCAATACTGGAGCACCAGAGTTCTCCCATGGGCGGTGGTGAGGAACATCAAATCAGAAGATGGACCACTTGGAAAGAAGAAGGGCTTCAGTGGAGGAGGTGGAGGACATGTGACAAGAGAAAATACTGGGAGTGGATCAAAATACATTAGGTACAGGAATGAAAATTATTACTAAAACATTTTTTAAAGAAGGAACGCCTAGATAACAGAAGGAGATTGAATAAACAATGTGTAAAATTTGTATGGAATGTAAACTTCACAAAAAAAAAACATAGTTTACGGACAGGGATATTGCTCAGTGGTTCAAGGCACTTTCTTACAAAGCCTGTTGGCACAGGTTCACTTCCCCAGTATCCATGTAAAACCAGATGTGCAAAGTGGTATATGTGTCTGGAATTTATTTGCAGTGGCAAGAGACCCTGGTGTACCATTCTCTCTCCCTCTCTCTTGCAGATATATATATATAATAATATATATATATTATTTTAAATCACACTTTCAAAGTGAAGGTAGCTTGGGACCAAAAAATGCTTAATGGGATGATTTACATGTAACATTTATATTACTGGTAATATATCTCACTATTGGAAGATATCCACACAACAAGGAGGCAAGATAGTATTCTAGATATAGAAAGTTGGCTTTACAACATGCCTAAGAATGAAGGTCTCAGCACAAAACTTAGCAACTACTGAGCTGCTGGCTATGTTGTAGCACTTGTTTCTTGGGTATGTTTGAAGCTCTATTTCTCTTCCCTTGGAAAATGAACAAAATTACCCTAATTTTATCCCATCAACGAGAGACACAGAGCTTCTAAGCACTTGATCTCCTTTGACATTTCGTTTTGGGTGACTTTTCTAATTCTTACTTTTAAAAGAAATTTAAAAGGTCTGTTATCTGAAAAAGAAAACACTTATGATGGTGTTGAATAGCATTTACCTTCTAAATATCAAGCTTGGAGTATACACAATGGCATATATATAGTGTCTTCCTGTTATGTGTGCTGATGTGTTTCATTTTCTTCTAGAAAATGTCATAGGGTGGTTTTCATTGCATATTAAAGTATTTCCTAAGCAAACACAAAATTCTAAATATAGAAAAGTTGATCTCTGAACAGAATTTATTTCCCTAAAATACCTTCAAAACAGGGAAATAAAAGCTCTCAGCCATCATTGATTCCTGCCTTATCCTGCTACTCAGTATTTCTCCTAATCAGTCTACCTAACCCCAACCCTTGAATCACGTTGATTTTTTTTCTCAGAAATTCTCTCTCTCTCTCTCTCTCTCTCTCTCTCTCTCTCTCTCTTTCACACACCATCTTTCATTAGAACTATTTCAGTAGCCTCTCAGCAGGACTTACCACCAATTTAACCCACTTTAGTACATTTTCTCTGTATTACTAATGGAGTAATCTTTAAGTCAGTGACATTACATATCAGATTGGAAAGTTTTTAGTTTCCTGTTGCCTATATAATTTAAAAATATGTGAACATTTTAGGCTAGCTTAACATTTGGAAGAAAATGCGGAGAACTGCTTCAATTTTGGGTCCTTCACAAGACACAAAATATTTTAATCACATTAAATACTGACAAATTTGTCTGTATTAAAATGATCCCATTGTTTTACAATTCTCACTACAGACCAGACCAGCAGATCACCTATCTTCTCCCTAGTCCTAATCCCCATAAAGTGCTATGTGTCCTTTATCTGACATCCCCATTTTCTACAAATCCTGAACCTATCCCCTGTATTTTTGACATATTAGAACCCCCCACCAAAAATTCTATGTATTCAAATTCATCTCTAAAATACCCTTTACTTGGTGGAAACGTGGTTCTACCTTCAGCTCACTGCTTCACTTGCTGTCCTTAATATGGTGATTAGTGATCTGTTCACATCCTTCGCAGTGTCAGGAATGGAGGGAATGGAGCTGTCCTTGTTAAACATTTTTAATGCCCAGACTGTTCTCTCTGCTTCCTCATAAAACCCTCCATCCTAACACTTATGCCTTCAGACTCTCTTACCCTTCTCCCCTGGCCTCAAAGTCACTTTTATTATTTGATGATTTTAGCTCCTCCTTATACTTTCTCTCTCTCTCTCTCTCTCTCTCTCTCTCTCTCTCTCTCTCTCTCTCTCTCTCTCTCTCTTGTTTTGTTTTGTTTTTCGAGGTAGGGTCTCACTCTGGCCCAGGCTGACCTGGAATTCACTATGTAGTCTCAGGGTGGCCTTGAACTCATGGCAATCCTCCTACCTCTGCCTCCCAAGTGCTGGGATTAAAGGCGTGCGCCACCACGCCCGGCTTCCTTATACTTTCTCTAATCCTTTCCTTGTCTTAAATTCCTACGGATTGGATATGTAATTAAATAATTTATCTGAACCATACTCTTTCAGTTTCTTGAACCTTTCACTTCCAATTAGATACACTTTTGTCCCATCTCTCAACTTATCCCACCCTAACAGCATGGCTGAAAGCACATGACTACAGTCTTAGCCCCTCCGTTATCTCTCTCTATCTCTTCCTGGCCTTCCATCTAACTCCATGCAGTGTCCTGATCCCCCCTACTCTTCAATCCTGGAGCCTACCAACAATGGTCTTACCAATTTTGTATTGTTCCACCCCACCTTAAATCTTTTCCCTTTCTTATCCATCTAATATCCTCTTTGCAAATAAACCCCCCTCTTTTCCTTCAACCAGGATATGATATTCTTTTAGCTAATTTGCTATTCTGCTTAAATCCATCTTTTCCCCACTTACTCCATTGCTATACTCAAGAATAAGAACATCACTGAAGAAAAGCAAACACATGCTGATGAGTCTCACTTTAAAAGTATGACCAAGAGTCTTGAGATATGAATGTGGGCTGGCATTCACGCTCTACTTCCCTAGTCCATCAACTTTCTCACTGTCCTAAATATCTACTTCAAACTTCTTCCCTCAGACCTATAGGATCTTGTTGCTCACACTCATTTTCAGCAACTGACTTTGGTTTCAGTCTTAATAAGGAACTTCATAAGATGACATTTTCACCAAGTTTCTCCATCATACATGTTCAACCATCATCGACAACCATGTACTAAGCCTTTCTTCTTATTCTTATTAGATAATCATTATGGGTTCTATCCAAAGTCAATATCCACATGTGAAAAATATCTTAGTCCTATGCATCTATCCAGTATTTATCTAAAAATTCCATTTTCTCCAGAATATTGCTTTAATTGTATTATTTTGCTTTCTATATGAGAATTCATCCTTGGTACTGAGAACTAAGTCAGAAGCCTATATGACTTGGAGGGTCATAGATTCTAGAAGGAAACTTCCACTATTATTTGGCTAAAAGGAATGTTATGCCCCTCCTCGATTCTTCTAAATGTCTGTTTATCCCCTTTGATCTCTGCTATGCTCACTCTTGGTTAGAGAATCTGCTTTTTACAGATGACAGTGAAAATCAGGAAGATACAAGGCACGTCAGAATGGCAAGAAAAGAAAACTGACTGTCTAGTATGAAAAGAGTCATCTCTATCATATTTGCCATGATCCACAAAACACTACAGAGGAGGCGTGGGTGTGGGTGGGGCAGGATAAATAAGAGCTCTGCTCTCACTGCTGGCCTGAGGACCTCCTCCAGATGCAACAGGCATTGAAGAGATTCAAACTCATCAAAACAGAAACTCAGAGGTTTCCAAGAGCTCAACACTAAAGATTTCTAACTCACCCTCCAAGGCTCAGAGCACACTGCAGAAGAAGGGGCAGAACGACTTTAAGAGCCACACACCCACAGAGATTGACTGGTACATTCATGATCCCACAGTGATTAAGCATATAACCCCCACTGAGGAAGACTTTAGTAGAAGGAGAGAAGGCGTAATCAGTTCCACATTGCTGGGATAAACTTGCAAACTAGACACAGTATTGGAGGAAGGGATTTATTTGAAGCTTAGGGATCCAGGGGACGTTCGATAATGGAGGAAGAAGTTAGCTCCCTTTCATAGGTCCAAGCAGAGGGAGACACCATCAAATAGCCAAATCCACAAGCAAGCATAAAACTGGCAGCAAGAAGCAAAGAAATTCAGCAAGCATCAGGGACCCAGGTAGAATTCAGACCTCTCTGCATACCTTTGGCCTGGAAATTGGATCCCTCCCCCCAGCACCTTAGGTCTGAATCCCAAGATCTGCCCACAGTTATACCTCTTCCAGCCAGCAGCTGGAAACCCAAGTTTCAAACTTTGATAAAACATCTGAATCTATGGGCAGGGAGCAGGGGGCAGGGACATACATTCAAATTACCACAGCAGGGGAGGAGACTTTAAAGTGTAACTGAATGGGAATATTGTCAATTTGGTCATATTGGGAATACTAGGAATCAGCACCTCTTGGCCTCTTATATATCTTTTTCTCTCATATATATTGTACTGGCCCAAGCTCCAACTATTGTTTTGATAACCTCTTCCTCCTTGGAAATGATTTGACTACTTTTCCATTAAAAAATACTTTCTTACTTGAGAACTGTCCCACAATAAAGAAACTGTACAGAGTTGTTAATTCACTCTTTTTTACGGGACTTACAAATGATGCTAAAATCAAATGTGCCAGCAGCTTCAGCAAGTGTATTTACAAAAAAGTTCCTTGCTATTTTTTTCTAGATACCAGGACCAATGACTCCCTTTATTAACAAAATAATGATATTAACAAGATGATTGCTAGCTCTCCTCTATGTAATTACTCATTTGGTCACAGACGGTAAACTGTAAGGAAAGACTTAATTTCAAGATTGTAGGGTTTATACAGTAATGGTGGTTCAAGCAATCTCTGCTTCAGCAAGTAGTCTCATGTTCCTGCTGCCACAGCCATGAGCCACTCCCTCAGTCATAATGAACTGTTACTACAAATTATAAGACAAAATAAATACTTCTTCCTTTAATCTCCTTCTTGCCAGGTGTGTGGGTTCAGTGATGAGAAAATTAATTAAATAGACAAACTGGAAACCTTAAAGCTTTGGGCATAATACAGACCAGATTTATCAATAGTTTAAAAAAAAAAGTTTTCCACTTCACTCCAAAGAGAAGATAACCTGGTTTATATTTAGGGATTTTAATCTCTCTGGCATTATTTAAAAAATGTTAGTAATAAATCCAAAACATCACTAAATTGAGATGGTTGTAGATGATATTATAACTTGCTTTCACTATGAAACTTGAAGTTTGAAATTTTGCAAAGCTTAACCTCCCCTGGCTCTAAAGAGGGAAGTTTCATCTACTCTGTGAAAGAGCTGAGACAAAAAGATTTAATAGCATAACATATCCATCTCATGGAGTCTGCTAATCAGTTGGAGAGATCAGTAGCAGCCTTCAAACAAAAGAGCAAAATAAGAAATATCAGGACTGCTCTCTAAATCTGTCCTTCAGTGGATGAGTGGCTTAGAGTTTTATCTCAGCCTTTAATGTCAGGGTATGTCCACATCTTGTAAGGGCCCTTCCATTCTGTGTATCCCTGGTTCATCAAGCCCCAAGCAGATGATAATTGGTAATTTATACACTGTTGAGCCTGAGTCTATTTATATCAGCTGGTATCCTTAATGGGAATTCAGAACAGAAAACTGAAATGAAAAGAAGAGTGTTTGTTGACCTGCACACTAATCCCCTTAACCACAACTTCATTTTCCACAGTTTTGATTACCTATGGTCAACAATGGCCTAAAAATTTTAAATGGAAAATTCCAGACATGAGCAATTCATAAGTCATAAATTGCATACCATACTGAGTAACATTAAGAAATCTCATAGTATCCAGCTTTATCCCTTCTGGAACAAGAATCATTATTCTTTCCAATACATCTATTAGGTGTCCTTTCTGTTTACAGATCAATTGTCTTGGTATCACAGGACTTGTGTATTAAGTAACTCTTGTTTTACATAATAATGGTCCTAAAGTGCAAGCATAGATATAGAAGAAACAGCAGGGCCTAAAACATAGAAAGACAGATTAAATCTGACATTATGTGGCTACACTGTAGGGTGTATAGGAAAAAAACCGGCATATATATGCTGATTATATATATAGCTTATTATCCAAGGTCTTGGGCATACACTGGGGTCTTGGAACAAATCCCTGAGAATAAATGACTTCTGTAGAACACTTATGAAATGCTGCAAGCTATGTAACCTTTTAAAATAATGCATCACAAATGTTCTCCCTGGGATGCTAAATGCACTGCAGTGAGATATTTAAGGGAGCCTACAGAGATCCAAATTTAAGATGAAGTGTTGATTACAACAGTCAACAAACAGAATAATTGTGAGTACAAAATATTATATATCACAGAGTTCCCTTGGTAAAAGCTCAGTGTCATTGCCTTTCCATATTTAAAGCACCTCTTTTCAACCTTCTTGGTACTAAGTAATATTATGGAGTTAATATTTGAATATGCATATGTTCCTAGATGATGATTTTAAAATCACAGAACTATAACAAGAATGAAATGTTTACCTCCCCTAAAAATTATGGAAAACTATATTATTTCTACTCATAAGGATCATTCTAATAGAGTGGTAATTGGAAGATATCAACAGTACTATATTTCTGTAAACAAATGTGGAAAAATGTGATCTAAAGAGCATTGGGTTATGTAACCTGTCCTTGGAAGTGTTATTTATATGAGTCTTTTAGAACAATTAGACTGTGAAGACTACTGAATAATAGGCCACTAAGTTTATAATCCTAATTATCAATATTTTAATTATGTGCCCTTATGATTATATTCAAAATTAGTATCCTTGTTTCATAAAAGGTACAAATTGTACTGAACTTTCTTTTTCAGGATAGAAAAGCATATTGGGAACTCCATTTTATCTCCTTGTATATGCAAAAGCTAAAATAATACCACAAAAAATTGAATTCTTTTTTCAGCTGAAAATTTGGACATTATTTTCTTTGTTTAAATTAAATATAGTCTCTTCTGGAGCATTCTGAAATACTGTAAAACAGGTGAAAATTCAGAAACTAATTTTAAGGATATAAAGGAAAGATGAGAATTGTTATCAGATAATATATTAGAGAAGACATAGTGCATCTTTCTTGAAACCTGGAAAGTTGGCTTTTGATAGAATATTCTTTAAACATTTTTCTCACCTTTAGCTTGAATTTCCAAACCTGTTTAGAAAGCCATGTTAGAAAGCATGACGACAGCCCCTTTGTGAGAATCTCTTGATTTGCAGATGAACAAATCAGAGAGTATTGGGGTTAAATAAAGATCAAGGAGTCACATAACAAAGGAAGAAAAGCCTAAGACTTTAATCTACCAATTTCTGGGTGTATGACTAGCAGCTGCATATGAAAGAATATAATTAATTCCATATAAAACTTTATCTAGTTATCAATTTTAACATTAGAGAAAAATCTAACATGTTATATAGACACAGCCAAGTAGAAGAGGGAACCTTTTCTGTATTACTCATAATGAGTCTTTTTCTATATCACTCATAATACAACTCATTTTCTCTTGCTTTTATTTCAAATACTACAAAGAACAAATGTTTGATGGGTTAATTGTCAATAGTAGAAAAGTTTCATACACATTTTCTCTCTGACTCCTAATTTTGTGTCATAATATACTCGGTCATTTGCTTTACTCTCCTTATAGATTCTTTCAGCATTAACCAAGCATCAAAGTTCTTCTGACAAAGAAATGATTATATTTTTCAATCTCTCCATGATTAATATGAAATAAAATGCTGATGAGAACTGTTCCACTGCAGATTATATTTGCAATATAAGAATTTTGGGGAGACTCATTTAAGCCATATTAGGTGTCGTTTAAACACCCTGACAACTCTGAACCAGAGTCAATGCTCTCCTTTTACAAGACATTGAGCAGCTTATTCATGTGATGATGTAATAAAGCACAAAACCCAGCCATTTACATCTCATTGTCTTTTTTGTATGAATTTGCATGCTTCAGATTTTCCTAGAATTTGAAAACATGGATTGATACAAGGGAATCCTAAATGTTAAACTGAATAATTCATTCTATTCTCCTAACTTATTCACTCTTAGTGATAAAAAAAATTAAGTAATTGGCAGTTTAGAATAGAAAAGGTAAATGAAGGCTGGAGAGAGGGCTTAGTGGTTAAGGCATTTGCCTGCAAAACCTGATGACCCAGGTTCAATTCCTCAGTACTCACAGAAAGCCAGATGCACAAAGTGACATATGCATCTGGAGTTCATTTGCAGTGGCTAGCAAGGCCCTGGTGTGCCCAATATCTCTCTGTCTCTCTTCTCTCTATCTCTTTCTTCTTGCAAATAAATAAACTTAAAAAAGAAAAGGTAAAAGAAAATGTGTTAAAATAAGAACGTATTATTTCCTACTTCATATTTGTGATAAAGTGATACCATATGGTACATCACAAAATCAAATACTCTTAGGAAATTACATTGTCTTACTTCTCAAACAAGCTCTCAAAAAACAAATCTACACAGAATTAAAATGTCCTGCCAGAAGAGGCTATAATATGTGGAGAATTAGTATAGATTTAGAAGGAATGATTGTCTCCACAAGGCTGGTAATAGAAGCTCATGAATTCATAAACAGCTAAACAAAGTCCTAGCAAACTGAATACAAACCCACATCAAGACTATAATTCACCCTGACCAAGTTGGCTTCATCCCAGGGATGCAGGGATGGTTCAACATACGAAAGTTGATAAATATAATTCACCACATTAACAAACTCAACCGCAAAAACCACATGGTCATCTCAATTGATGCTGAGAAGGCTTTTGACAAAAATTCAACACGACTTCATGTCCAAAACCCTGGAAAAAATAGGTATAGATGGCCCATACCTCAACATGATAAAGTCAATATACAGATCTCCTAAAGCACAAATCATTCTCAATGGGGAACAACTCAAAGGGTTCCCGCTTAACTCAGAAACAAGACAGGGATGTCCACTCTCACCTCTGCTATTTAACATAGTGCTTGAAGTTCTAGCTCAAGCAATAAGACAGGAGAGGGCTGTAGAGATGGCTCAGCAGTTAAGGCACTTGCCTCCAGTAAGGCACGGGATTCAATTCCCCAGGACCCACATACGCCAGACCCACAAGGTGGTAGCCTGGTGTATTCTCTCTCTCCTCTCTCTCTCTCTCTCTCTCTCTCTCTCTCTCTCTCTTTCTCTCTCTTTTTCTCTCTCTCTGCTTGAAAATGAATAAATAAAATATTTTTTTAAAAAAATAAGACAGGAGAACAGCATAAAAGGGAGACAAATCAGAAAGGAAGAAGTCAAACTATCCCTCTTTGCAGATGACATGATCATATATATATCAGACCCCAAAGAACAGTATTAGTAAACTCCTGAAGGTGATCAATGCCTTCAGCAGAGTGGCAGGATACAAAATTAATACACAAAAATCAGTAGCCTTTCTATATACAGAAGACAAACATTCAGAAAAAGACATAAGAGAAATTGTCCCGTTCTCTATATCCTCAAATAAAATCAGATACCTGGGAATATCACTAACCAAGGTAGTGAAAGACTTATATAAGGAAAATATTGAAACACTCAAGAGGGAAATAGAGGAGGATGTGAGGAGATGGAAAGACATTTCATACTCATGGATACTGAGAATCAATATAGTAAAAATGGCAATCCTGCCAAAAGCAATCTACAGATTCAACGCAATGCCAATAAAAATCCCAACCTCCTTCTTCACAGATATTGAAAAAATAATCTCAAAATTTATTTGGAAGGTTAAGAGACCTCAAATAGCTTAAACTATTCTGATCAAAAAAATTACACAGGAGGTATCACCATACCTGACTTTAAAACATACTACAAAGCCATAGTAACAGCATGGCATTGGCAGAAAAACAGACAGTCTGACCAGTGGAATAGAATTGAAGACCCAGCCTTTAATGCAAGTAACTTCAGCTTCTTAGTCTTCGACAAGGATGCCAACAATGTAGGCTAGGCCAAAGATAGCATCTTCAACAAATGGTGCTGGACAAATTGGATAAACACGACTTGGGCCAGGAAGACCGGGATGAGTACTAAGATATACAGGATCCCTTGCCACAAGGACTAATACAGACAGCCCACGAAGGAAGATATCCAACTGATCAGGGATTGGGGGGGGGGGATTGGGGAATTCGGGATAACAACTCATGGTTTGCCCACTAAATAATGTAACTCATTATGGACAATAAATATTAAATTTTTTAAAAAAATGAAAATAGACCCACTCCTTTTGCCATGCACAAAGATCAACTCCAAATGGATCAGAGACCTCAATATTAACCATACAACCCTAAACATCCTTGAAGAAAAAGTAGGAGGAACCCTACATGAGATAGGAGTAGGGAACAACTTCCTGAGCAAATCTCTGGTAGCCCAGGAAGTGCAACAGTCACTTAACCAATGGGACCTGATCAAGCTCAAAAGCTTCTCTAAAGATAAAAACACCATTCTCAGAGTCAATAGACCCCCTTCAAACTGGGAGATGATTTTCACCAGCTACAGCTCAGACAGAGGCCTAAATTCCAGAACCTGTTGGGGGGGGGAAGCCTTTGGGGACCCACGGAGGCACACCCTGGCTTAATCTCAGGATGACACCTGACAGCTTGCCAAGAGGGGCTTAGCTTAATAGGTTTCAGGAGGTAGTCCTGATTGGCTATTTGCACATCATGCCCACAGGTTCTTATCATAGACCAATAATTCCCTGATTGGCAAGGAGCTCTATATATTCTAGTTTCATTTATGAAGAGAGATCTGAGAGAGCAATAAGGGAGAGCAATAAAAAGAGAACACATGTTCTTCCACCCATAAGCGGTGTGTGTGTGTGTGTTTGTGTGTGTTTTATCATTGCCCCCGCTGGCAGTGGGCAGTGACAAGAACCTACAGAGAACTCAAAAAAATTAATAACAAAAAAGCAAACTGCTCCCTCACAAAATGGGACACTGATCTCAACAGAGAATTCACAGAGGAGGAAACACAAATGGCCTTTTCTCACCTGAGAAAGTGTTTAGCATCCTTAAGCATCAGGGAAATGCAAATCAAAACCACAATGAGATACCACCTTTCCCCAGTCAGAATAGCAATCATAAAGAAACCCAACAACAATCGTTGCTGGCGAGGATGAGGGGAAAAAGGAACCCTCATTCACTGCTGGTGGGATTGCAAACTCGTCCAACCGCTATGGAAAGCAGTGTGGAGACTCTTGAACAGAATGGACATAGAACTACCAATGGATCCAGCTATCCCTCTACTAGGCATCTATCCACAAGATGTCACATCTTGATGCAGAAACATTTGTACAACTATATTTATAGCAGCTCAATTCATAATAGCCAAGAACTGGAATCAACCCAAATGCCCATCCATGGAGGAATGGACAGCGAAACTGTGGTATATTTACACGATGGAATTTTACTCAGCTGAAAGGAAAAAATGACATATCGAAATTTAGGAAAAAAATGGTCTGACTTCGAGCAAATCTTACTAAGCGAACACTCAAAAGAACAGAGAATTGAACACCGCATATTCTCCCTCATACTAGGCTATCCATGGTCCCCTGCCACAGGACTGGTCCAGACGGCCCATGGAGGAGGATATCCAGCTGATTGGGGATGGGGAGAGGAGGCATTGGGGAATTGGGGATATCAACTCATTGTAAAAAAATAATTTAAAAAACTCCACAATTTGTGATTTCTCCCCAAATAAACTCAATAATTCATAAAAAAGAAAGTCAGCCAGCTCTCTCCTTGGTATACAGTCAAGGCCCAGCCCATAGAATAGTACCACCCCCAGTTAAAGGGTCTTCCCATCCATTAACCTAATCTACATAATCCCTCATAGGTAATTCTAGATCTTGTCAAGTTGACAGCCTACATAAACCATCCCAGACAGCTTTACCCAGGAGAAGACATCAAAAGAGCTTCCGTGTCAAGGCTGTGTGTGTACCTACATATGTATGTATAAAATATCTAAAAATTTGCTCTTTCTTTTCAGCACTATTTTAGCATTCACAAGTATATATATACATACATATAACTATACACATATAAGCACATACATATACACATATAAGCACATACATATGCATATATGCATACACACACACCTAGATAAAACACACCTATTCAAACCAAGACATATCTAGACATACTGCAATAAGTCCTTAGAGGGAGCTGAGTAGGACCAAGCTATTGACTTAGCCAGAGAGATACCATTTATATTATGTTGGCCTCCTTTTCATTTGATGGTGTGAACAGAGCCTTAGAGAAAGAAAGCAGGTGTGTTTAATTTGACATCCAGAACCTGAAGTATGAGCCCTCCAGTGGAATCTTAATCAGGTCTTTCTTGCTTTTATGTGCTGTTTCGAATTGCTTCAAAAGTCTCAGAAAAAAACAGGATCGGGAATTTAATAACATGTGTATGACTCTGGCATTTGTGTTCTCTATGAGAGCAACCAAAAGCTTCCATAATTTATTAACATGAACAACCCTCTAGACATAGTTGAATTAAAAGAGAGAGATTAGTGCTTTCCACAGATGGGGAAAAGGAGATTGTAAGTTAAAGACAAACAATTGTAATTCTCCAAATATTCCCAGTGTGTTTGCATTCCCTTATTGACTGCTTTCTCACACAGAAACCAAAAGCCTCCTGTATCTGAATGCAATAGCAAGCAATCTTTGCAGAGATCAAATTAAAACATGCTCTGCAGGGCCGGGGGAAGTTGTTGAAGTATTGTGGTGATTCTAACTCAAACCAACTGAGGACTATTGAGCAACATGTGCTAATACATATCGTCTTTTTGTTACAGGACTTACCCTTTAAGTATTTTTTCATTCAAAATTCACAGCATACATATATGAATGTTGCATATGCATCCAATGCACAGCATCTATACAGGAATGGTATATACATCAGGAAAATCAAAGCAAAACTTCTCTACTAATTTTTCTCACTGTTCTAACAGCCTAATATAGCAAAATAATATTCTCAGTATATTTTAAATATCCATATGACTGAGAACTTCAGAGAAAATAACATGAGCAAACCATTATTTGGTCAGTATAAAACTATGTGTGTTCATAGTTCACAGCCAGTGGCAAAATTTTGTCTTCCTGACACACACTGCTTATAAGAAAAGTAAATTTTACTCATAAACATTCAGGATCTCCAAATTCCAGTTTGGACCTTTTTTGCCTCTTTTGTCTCTTGTTACTTTCCAAATTAATAAACTTTCAAATCTAAGAACCTGTTTTCTTCATCTCCTCATTCATTGGTACATTGATGTATTCATTCATCAAATATTCAGTAAGTATGAACTTACTATGCATCAGACATGATTTTAGGCACTGGGAGTACAGAGAAATAATAGAAGAGAAAAACCACTGCTCTTGAAGAATCTATGTTTTAGTGGAATCAGAAAAAGAGAGATATTAAAGCACATAGCAAAGAAATATTTAAATGTCACCAGAGAAGTTGAAGATTGTTTGAAAAGCCAAAATGAGACATTGAGTAAAGTATGGGTTTCAAAAGAATTTAAGTCCATGTATACTTCAACAACTTCCCCCGACCCTGCAGAGCATGTTTTAATTTGATCTCTGCAAAGATTGCTTGCTATTGCATTCAGATGCAGGAAGCTTTTGGTTTCTGTGTGATAAAGCAGTCAATAAGGGAATGCAAACACACTGGGAATATTTGGAGAATTACATTGTTTGTCTTTAACCTCACAATCTCCTTTTCCTCATCTGTGGAAAGCATTAATCTCTCTCTCTTTCTTTCTTTCTCTCTCTCTCTTTTAATTCAACTATATCAAGAAGGTTGTTCATGTTAATAAATTATGGAAGTTTTTGGTTGGTTCTAAAAAGTGTTGTATCCAGGGAAACCCACCTCTCCAACACTTCCATGTCATGAGTAGTTTATATGGCCAGGAAATCAACCTTTGCAAAATATTCTACACTAGTCTGTCTAGACCAGTGGCTCTCAGAGTTCATAGGATTCACTGAACATCTTCCAAAAAATATAGATTCTGTCTTAGTAAAGGGAAGGGGAGGGAAGTGGAGGAGACTAGAAGAAAATAATTGTGTTTTGAAGCACATAGAAATATAAGGTCTAAGGTGACTGCTTTCATCTTGGGGACTAAGAAATTACTAAGAACATCTTTCTCCCCATTTAAAATGTTTTCTCGTGTTTTTATAATGAGTGATTTTATGAATAGAACCCTATGTATATTATAGGACAAGTACGAGGATCAAGTTCAAAAGTTCAGAACCCATGCAAAGCCAGATGTAATAGTGAATA
Source organism: Zapus hudsonius (assembly GCA_004024765.1). NCBI lineage: Eukaryota > Metazoa > Chordata > Mammalia > Rodentia > Dipodidae > Zapus > Zapus hudsonius. Next base: position 67,420 of record PVHP010001096.1, read on the forward strand.
TCTGAAAGCCCAGCTCCTACACAAGATGAGAAATGGAGACAAGAGACTCCCAGGAAGCTCACAAGCCAGCTATCCTGACATAAGCCATTAAGAACAACAAAGACACCTTGTGTCAACCAAGGCAAAAAGTGAGGACCCCTATTTGAGGTTATCCTCTGACCTCCACACATGTGGTGCACCTACACAGAAACATCTCTCTCTCTCTCTCTCTCTCTCTCTCTCTCTCTCTCTCTCTCTCTCTCTCTCTCTCACACACACACACACACACACACACACACACACACCCCTAAGATGAGGTAAAAGACTTACTTACATTCTTAAGATTAACCCTAATTAAAAATCAGTCATGCTGAATTAGCAAACATACCTATGTTTTATTGACTTAAATGGCATCAGAGCTCAGAGCCGTTAAGAATAAGAAGGCAAGAAATACAGTTTCTGAAAACCTTCCAAGCCTTTTAAAATTTCACTGGTAATTTAACATAGGCATTATTTCCAGATAAGATGCTATAAAAATGGGATCCAGGTGCAAAGCTCTCGCCTCCATGTTATGTGGACATGAGAAAAGTGAGGAAAGCTCAATAAATCAGGCCTCTGGGATGGATGGGTACTGGACACACAGGAATGAATGTATGTAGAAAAATAATAAATACCCAATTCTGCTTCGTAGAATGCTACGGCTGAACAACAACAAAACAAAAGATACCTGATACCTGTCAGAATGACTCAAAGTCAAGAGATCTTGAAATTTGAAATTCATGCTATAGAACAAAATAGATAACAAAATTAAATACAGAGAGAATGGAAAACCATGTCTCAGAAAGGGTAAAGCCAGCCATGGATGTGTGTCCTCTAGAGAAAGCAGTATATATCCAACACTTTCAATATTCCTATAAATAACAGTGTAATTGACTAGATTTATTAGCCAGTCAGGAATGAGATTGATGGTAGATTAGGAAATTATTCATCTTGGTTAAACCCTTATTTTAAAAACCTTAGCCTTGCCTATCCAACTAACCATATAATTTAAGTTAGGAGAATTTCAAGTTCATAGATGAATAATCCATGTCCATTAAAATATTAGATTTATCTGAAGGTTACATAGTAAAAAGCAACTTGCATTTATGTGGCAAAATTTCTAAAATGAAGTCAGGCGTGGTGGCACATGCCTTTAATCCCAGCATTCTCGAGGCAGAGGTAGGAGGATTGCCGTGAGTTCAAGGCCACCCTGAGACTACATAGTGAATTCCAGGTCAGCCTGGACTAGAGTGAGACCCTACCTCGAAAAACGGGAAAAAAAATGTAAAATTCCTAAAGTGATTAGTAAAAAAAATAAAATGTTTATCTACTCTTGCTTAGTTCATTTAAGAAAATCACTTTGCCTTAGGCGTACCAGCTGAAACAATGTTATTCAGGCTGCTAACCCGAATTTATTTTCTGTAAGTTTGTAAAATTTTATTGACTAGGTACATGTGCAATGTGCTTTTGCTTATCAAAATTCCTTATCTCTCATATTTCCTTATCAGGCTCCAGTGGCTCTTACTCAAATATACCAAGATTCTAGCTCAGATCCAGTGGAGTTGAAAAGGAGGAAGTGGACAGTTTTACTTCTTAATTCATGTCCACAATCAGCAACGATGGTTGAAGGCCTTAGTGACCAGCTGTAATCACACAGCTGCCAATGATGGCAAAAAAGATTTCCTGTGTACTGAAAATAAAAAAAAAACAACTTGTAGTCTATGAAAACTCAATCCCAGAACAGTGAACTGCACCTTTATGTGTGGCAGACTCTTTGTCCAGGGTGCCTCACTTTGTGATGACTATGGCAACACGGGGTGCCTAGGATGAATGAAGAGTCAAGTTTAATCCTTGATTTTATTTTTAAGTCATCTAAATGCACATCTATTAGCTAAAGTCTTTTAGAATTCAGACTTAGTTATACATTACATTTACATTATCTCTTTCATCCTTTATTCCCTTTGGAAGAGGGAAACTATTTTTGAGCAAACATGAGTTCTAGTGCAGTGTTTTTTTTCCAAAATAATCCTATGTCCTTGATTGGGTCTCCTTACTAGGATTCACTGGCACATCTGAGAAGTTAGCACCTCAGCCGTGACCTGGGCAGATGGATTTCCTTCCTCACTAACCAACTTTCCACCTAATCCTCTCTAAACCTTGTCCATTCTCAGCCTTCCTCCCTCCTTCCCCATCCTCAGTCTCTAAAGAATGTTTGGTAGATAAAAAATCCATTTTCATAGTTGTCTCTCTCTTTGGTGATTTCTCCCACATTTTGATTCCTTCCCTTTCATTGAAGATAAAATGCTATCTTTATTATTTTTAACTAATTAAGTTGCTATGCTAATGTAAATGCAATTGGTCTTCCAGGACAATGGAGTGCAAAGGTGAGTTGTTCAGCCTCATCCAAATACAAACAGGAAGCTCAGGTCCTCATGATTGTACCACAACATACTTCACCCATTGAGCCAGCTCCTCAGCCCAATAGCATCATATTTTAAAAAGCTAAGAATAACTTGATGTTTGATTCATCATCAAATTACTTGAAATAGGCAGAATATATATAAATTAGTAATGGCGATTTTAAAAAGTCAAGAAGACTAAATACAATGCAGAATGGGCCCCCAAAGTGAACAAACATGAAAAAGAAATGCAGACTCCACTTTCTGAAAGCCCAAACTTCCCATAGCTCAACTTTCCTGATGAGTATAACTTAAAAATCTGGGTGTAGGGGACTATCTAGAATTCTAAAAGGCTGATAAAAGCCAGCTGATGGTGGAGGACATTTAAACTTTGAATAAGTGGCTGCAAATGTGTTAGTTTCCATTTGTCTTCCTGTTTATTCTTGACCTCAGGGATGACTAGAGTTTTTCCACTAAGGGCTAATGGGAGCAACATTGAGAGGACTAGAATGTTCATGTAAACCCCATTTGTCTGAGAATCATAGCAATCTAGAGGAAAGCAATATTATGTCTAAACTAAGGCAAGTCTTAGGCTCACCCCCAAACTATGAACAAGACGTTTGTTATCCAGGAGAAAGGCTTTTGAAACCTGATATGAGATTTAAACAACTAGTCATAATGCAACACAGAAATTGTGCTCTGAACTTTTTCAAGTTGGTTTTCTGCTAAAACTCAAATATCAACATTCTCCAAAGGTTTATAATACAATTTAAAGATTATGTTACAGTGTTTATGATATCATCTAAAAGTTTTATCATCAATAAACTAGGGAGATGTGATCCATTCTCAAGCCAAAATATAATTAATAGATTTTGAGATGACTTAATTGCAGGAATTTCGAGGTTTAAAATTAGCTGTTAGTACTAGATGCCATGAGATGCATACTTGAAATAAAATAAAGTAGGAACTCTAAGCAAAAAAAAAGGACATATAAAACACAAAATTTAAAAATGAAAAATGCCAAAGTGAAATAATACAGGATGTGCACAGCACCCATAAGAATAAGACAGAAGAGTCCATGAACTTGAGACCAGATGAAATGCAGTTATTGAATGGTAGAAATAGAGAAAATTTATTGTAATTTTTGAAGGCAATAATTTTCTGAAACATGAGGGAAAATATCAAAAGGTTAAAGATACATGTCACTGATGTCACAGAAAAGGAAGAAATGAGAAAAAATACTTGAAAAAAATAATGGCTCAAAACTTTCCAAATTTGATGATACAACAATTTAGAATCAAGAATCTCAGAAATTAGCAAGCAAAAAGTATATTAGAAAACTACCTAAACCCATTATAAATTAAAAAAATTTGAAATCATATGGAAAAAATGCCATGTTACATACTAAGAACAATGATTTGAACAATTGGACTTCTCATCAGAAAACATGGGAATAGCAGCAGAAAAATATCTTTAAAGTGACAAAAGAGAAAAATATGAATATGAATCCAGAATTTTATGAGACTATATCCAGTGAAAGTATTTTAGGAGTGTTGGTGAATTAAAGATGTTCACAAATGAAGGAAAAGTAAGTTGATTTGCCACCAACAGATTTGCTCTTCAAGAGTTCATTTGCATATGATAATTGTGCAGTCTGAAAAGCTGAGACACCAAAGAGAAATCTGGACCTTCAAGAAAAAAAAATGTGATAGAAATCCTGAATTTTGCTGAAAAATATTTGCAGCTTAAAATGTCCTTAAAATGTGTATGACAAAAGTAAAATCTGTTAAGATTGTATAGTAGATATATATATATGTGTATATATATGTATATATGCAGCCTATCATACAGAAAGTGGAGGAAGACTCAGTATGTGCATGGCTTCTAACTTGTACTTGAAGGGGGACAAAGTAGCTTCTAAATAAATAAGCCATAATTATAGATGACAAATCTACACAACTCCTCCATAGTAAAGGATTTAGTAATTGACATATCAGGAATAATATAAATAATATAAAATGTGTAATATTAATAATGGTCCTATCTTCATTGAGATTTATATGGCACTTAACCAACAATAGTTAAAAACAAAGGAAGGAAGGAAGGAAGGAAGGAAGGAAGGAAGGAAGGAAGGAAGGAAGGAAGGAAGGCCTACAAGTCAGAAGCCTGTTTCCTAGAGGGAAACTCCCAGTATTCTTTGGCTAGAAGAAGGCCTATGCCCTGCAGAATGTCTTCTAAATGTCTATGATTATCCACTCTGTTCCATGTTGCTTTCACTCTTGGTTAGAGAACCAGCTTCTTACAGATGGCAGTGACTGAATACCAGGAAGACCCATCATAATGAGAAGAAAAGAAAGTGGACTGCCTAGAATCACCTGCCATGGCCCAGGAAACATTACAGAGGAAGTGGGGGATGAACAAGAGCTCTGCTCTCATTGCTAGCCTGAGCACCTCCTCCAGAGAGATGCTGGTACATGGGTACCAAGGAGGCCCAGAGCTCATCAAAGCAAACAACTGAGGCTGCTGAGAGCTGAGCACAGGAGACTTAGAACATGCATTCCAAGCTGCAGAAGAGGGGGTGCAAAGACTGTAAGAGCCTCAGTTTGGGAAGGTGTACTCTGAGGCATTTCCCCCCAACCTCCCACGGCACAGAGTAAATCATGACCCCACAGTGAACACCAATAACCCTCAGTGGATTTGGGGACATGAGGAAAGAGGATGTAAGACTCCAACCCTAGGGGAATATGACCACATTGCAATATATTCATATATTAAAGTTCTCAATAAAATTTTAAAAATTAGAATAGATTTCCCAAAACTAAGATAATTCACAAATCTTACCAAATTAAAATTAAAACAAAATTATGTTATGTTTTCTGAAAACAGAATTAAATAAAAATTGATAAAAAGATAAATATCTGACAGAAATTAAATTGTATAGAAACTAACATTGCTAAAATATGATGGTAGAAATCAAAAGTTGCAAATTATTTCAAACAGTGAAATGAAAGCCTAAGATGAGATTATTTATAAAATGCAAACAGATTTTATAACTGCTCATATTAGATAGGTAAGGTATAAATTGAAGAACCTAAGTTTTCACCTGAGAAAATTGAGGAAAATGTGCAAGAATTAAGCCAAAATAAATAGAAATTTTAAATGATGAAAACTAGAGCAAAATAATAAAATATAAAAGCAAAGAAGACAAGTGATAACCACACTGATTCTCACAAAGGATAAATAAAATAGATAAAGCAGAATGATTGTGAAAATGTTAGAAACATTTCTAATAACAGAAAAAAATAGGGAATCAATATAAATAATACTGGTAACAAATACTATGAATCACAAAGAAAAAACAAAAATAAAATGAAAATAAAAATAAATTACTATGAATCTTTGTGCCAACAAAATCTAGAACAAAGATTAAAACAAATTCTTTGAAGACATAAATGATTAAACTAACTGGAGGAAAAAAGATAATCTGAATAAACTTCTATTGAGTAAATTTAATTTATAATTTTGAAAACCTCACAAAATCTAGTTTCATATAACTTGAGTAAATGCTATTGAACATTTAGGAACAAATATAACAATTACATACAAACTATTACAAAATACAAGGAGGAAAGAATGTCATTATCCTAGTACTAAAACCATATTACAAGGTCTAAAAACTTAGACAAGATTCCTCATGAACAGAGTATGCCAAAATCCTTAACAAAGCATTAAATCCAGCAATATATCACCCAGGAAAAGTGCCATGATCAAGTTTTTATCAAGAATGCTAAGTTATTTTTCAGTATGCTAAGTTAATTTCAAATGAGAAATAATCATTATTCAACACACTAATAAAAATATATCCTACAAAAATACTGGCACAATTCAATACCCAATTAGTCTAATCATGATAAAAAATGTTCATCAGAGAAAAAATACAATGTAACTTTCTATATCTCATTACGAATCCTCAGTTCCTATGTTCGGAAACAAGGCAAAGATGTTCTCTTCACTCTGATTCAACTCTGTCCTCAATGCAAAGTAAGATGCAAAGCCAGTGCAATGAGGCATACTTTTGGAGTTGAGCTGGGTGCATTACAGTTTATGGGGTGCTAGGAGCAGAATGTGGTGGTTTGATTCAGGTGTACCCCACAAACTCATGTTCTGAATGCTTGATCCCCAGCTGATGGCAATTTTGGAATTTGAACCTTATTGAGGTGTGTTGTTGGGGGTGAGCTCATAGGGGTTAAAGCCAGCTTCCCCTTGGCATTCTCTGTTGCTGTTGTCCACCTAATGTCGGCCAGGAGGTGATGTCCACTCTACTCATGCCATCATTTTCCCTGCCATGGTGGAGTCAGTAAGCCAAAATAAACCCTTTCCTTCCATCAGCAGCTTTTTGTCGGGTTCTTTCTGCCAGCCACAAGAAAGTTGACTACAATTCAACACACATGCATACATACATGCATGCATACAATGTACACACATACATACATACGTATGCAAATAGATTTCTAAGTAAAAATTAAGACTAGTATTCAAATCTACCATGATCATGTGCATAGATCTAAATAAATAGAAAGATGGACTATAATCATGGCCAAGAACGTTTAATGTTTGTTTAATAAACAGGTACATAAAACTACCAAAGTAACTGAAGAATAAAGACAGAGATCTTACATTATTGGTTTCTAAGAATTACTATAAAACTGCTTTTATCATGATGGCGCAGTGCTAACAAGAGAGACAACAAAGTACCAAAAAAAAAAAAATTCAATGAGGTAAGCAATATTTTTTTTTACTTTTTAAATGCATTTATTTGAATGTGTATGCACATTTTGGGGGGCCGGAGGGCAGGTAGGGGGGATCACACAAGTTCCCCAGCATGGATGTGGAGGTCAGCGGACAACTTTCGGGTCAATCTTTCCCCTTTCTACATCATTTAAGACAGGGTTTTTCACTCTGGAGTCTCCTCTGCTGTTGTCCTTGGCTGTGCTCACAAGGAGCTTCTGGGACATCCTGTCTTCACTTCCCATCTTGCTTAAGACATCAAGAACAGCCTGCCACAGCTTTGTTATGTGGGATCTGGGGATCAAACTGGAATATGCCTGCTTGAGCTACAAGCACGTTACCCACTGAGCCATCTCCTCAGTCCTAGAAGCAGGATTTTTTTTTTTAATTTAAGGAAAATTCTTAAGGGAAAAAACATTATTTTGGCTTATAGTTCCAGAGTACAATTCTGGAAGGAGGTCATGGAGGAGGCACGGAGGGGTGAGTGTCTAATCACACTCTGTCCACAATAAGAAAGCAGAGAGATGGATGGGCTGGTGCTCAGCCTGCTCTCTTGTTTATTCAGTGTGGCTTCCCAGCTCATGGAATGGTATCATCCACCTTTAGGCTGGTCTTCCCACCTCAATTAGCGTAATCCACAAACTCCTACATAGACACGCCTACGGTTTTGTTTCCATGGAGATTCTAAATCCCATCAATTTGACAATCTTGATGAACTATTACATTGCCGAACCTATTCTTGAAGAACTCAGGGTTGAACTCTTGAAATGGCTTACTTGTCTTTGGAGAGACTGTACAACCCTGCTTGATGAAGACAACCTTGGTATAATCCTACTGATTTGTTTTCAATGTTTTGTCACTTCTAAATGTATCATGCTTTGAAAGATAAGTTATATGATTACCCTACATCCACCATCCTTTCACATCCCTTATTATCCCTCAGTAGACAATCCCATACACCTTTGGTTTTTCTCCTTTCCGGTTTAACAATCACACTATTTCGGATAATTTCAGTCTTTGCCCTGATGTCATTAGGAACAGCTGCATTTCCCTTCTGTTTTTCATTCTTTTAATCACCAGTTCATTCTGAACAACAAAAAGAAATGTGTTGGAGTTGCAGAGATGACAGAATAAAGGTGCTTGCTTGCAGAGCCTACTGACCTAGGTTTGATTTCCTTGGCACCCACTAAAGCTGGAAATAAAGTGTTCCATGCATCTGTGATTCCAGGGTGTCTATGGCAATGGGAGATAGAACCAGGAAAATCCTAAGCTGGTGAGACAGACTTGTTTACTCAGAAATCAATTGTAATTGGAGTATGGATTTGAATACAAAAGGCAAAATCAAAAATACATCTAGAAAATACTATACAAATATCTTTATGAGAGCCCAAGCCTCCTTCATACTCAGGCTGTGCACAAACCTCTAGGCTGCAGAAGATCTGGTTTGGCTCATCTCTTGTCTGGATGTTAACTTATCAGCCTGGGGATCGTTGTGAGGGTTGGAGGATCCATAGCTCTCTCTCTGCCTTCTGAAAGATACAAACAGAATCTCCATCCGAGAGTGAGATCAGTATAGGTTAACTTAGATACACATTTCTGAATTAGCTAGATTCTAATATTAGTAGCCTCTTTGTATATCACTCATGTAGTACATTTCTCTTTGGAGTCCCAAGATTTTGGTTCCTAGTGTATTTTGCCCTGAGTCCCCGGTTCCGGTTATGGGCTCGCCATCACTGAGTGGATTAATTGGCCAAGTTAAAAGCTGTTGATTGCCTCCCCCAGGCTTTGGTGCCTCCATTGCACAAGTGTTTGTGTCTTGGTTCACAGTTCTCTCCCAGAAAGAAGTGTGTTCATCCTACTCATGGTGGCAGTGACCGAAACTAGGAGTAGCCAGACTGATCAATTTTTCAAAATTTAAAATAAATATAATAATGTAATATATCATCCATATAGCTACAGAAGTTTTACACCAAAAAAGAAATATAAAAATGTTCATGATGCTGTAAGAACTACATGAGCAAATTAAATGAAAATAATGGTAAATAGATGAAGGTTCATTTGTACAGAGAAATCTACAGCATGTAATAGTAGTGAGTAATATAGATGGATGTCATAAACATTACATAGAGAGAAAATGAGGGGGAAATGTCTTTCTAGAAGCATCTAACCCTTTGCTGCTTCTTCCACTGACTCTTTAAGTTGGCATGTGATTTTATTCACCATTTAATGTTAGTCTAAGAAAAGAGCCTTCTTTTAAATTATTCCCATTCACCTTATCAATGCCAGAAAATATGAGAGAACAGGGAAGATTTAAAGAAAGGACAGAGCCAGGAAGATAAGAAAAGAAAGAGGGAGGGAAGGAGGCTACCATAAGAAGCAGAGACTATTCTAACTCAGAAAATAGTTGAAAGGATAAGCATTTGCCTTTCTTTTAAAAAGTGGACTAATAATATACTTGAAATTAATTATTGAATCCTTTTAAAATTATTGTGTGTGTATAGTGTGTGTGACTGTGTATATGGTGTGTGTGTGCATAGTATGTGTGTGGTGTGTGTATGGTATGCCTGTATGTGTGTGGTATGTGTGTATGTGTATGGTGTGTGTGGTGTGTGTGTGTGTATGTGTATGGTGTGTGTATGTTGTGTGTGTATGGTATATGTGTATGGTGTGTGCGTGTATGGTGTGTGTGTATGTGTGTATGGTGTGGGGGTTCCTGGAGCTCCTGGATCCACCTCCCATTGCCACAAGCACACTGGGTTTCCAGGTGCATGTGCCACTGTGTGGACTTTACATAGATGTTGGGGAATCTAACTTGGGCCTGTAGGCTTGCCAGCAAGCACTTTTATCCACTGAGCCATCTACCAAACCCAAAACCTTTTTTATGGAAGAATATATAATAAATATAGAAGAAATTATAGCTTCACAATATAGTTTTTAAAAAATACTACTTTAGCTGAGGGTCTCAATGGATGCTAAACCTTACTGATAAAAGGCAGATTGAACAGGATATCCACATGGTGCTGTTTTCATCCTCGTTGACTTCCAGCTGCACAAGGAAGCAGTTACCCTTACAAGAGGAGAGATCGCATCATTGCTACCACAAATGCATGATGAAGATGATCATCACTGTGAGTGAGGGCTGACATACATTGATGTGATGTGGAATCTTGTGAAGTTGTCTATGACAGGAATAACTGAGTCTAGTGCCTTAGACCTAATCTTCAGTTTATAGGAAAAGTGGGGGAGGGTTAAGTATGCCTATAGAGGAAGGGCCAGTGGGGTGGGGACAGGGAGGAGGAAAATGGGAGTATCACCACAAGATTTGCTCATACAATATATCTAATTATTGACAATAAATATGTTTTAAAAAGAAACAATTTGAAGACACCATGGGAACTAAAAGGATGAACTAAAAGTACAGGCATTGTGCAAGGAAACTGGCCCGATCTCTAATAATTCAATGTCATGAAAAATAAGGCTCTACGATAAGACTCTATTTGAAACCAAAGAAATAGGTATAACTCCAATCCTGTTTTCAAAATTTAGTCCCACTCTTAAAAAGTATATGAGGTTTGTGAATTTTCTATGCTCAACAATAGTACTTTTGCCTAAGTGAGAGAATGCCCTTATTTTTTGTAGATGTAAACTGTACTGTTTAGGGGTACAATTTCTCTGAAATAATTCTGCAAACTGACTAAACTGTTAACAACTGTTTGATCTCATTGGAGGGCACATAACCAAACACAATGTGTTTTCACCTTGGTGAATGCAGTGCCAAAATAAGGACAGCCGAGTCAAAAAAGAGGGGTAAAAATTTTTGTTAACTGCAGTGGGCTATGTGAGCATGGGAGTCATTTTCCAAAGCAGTGATCTTTTGAACAAAGGAAGCAGGAGGATTTTATACAGAGGACTATATAAATATTCATATAAGGGTGGGACAATTTTAAGCATGCTCAGTTGAAGTCATAATTTTCAAAAACAAAAGAGAGTAGACACATTTTGGGGCATACATATCTCAAAGTCATGGGGTGCATATCTAAAAAATTAACATGAGGAATGGAAATGCCTCTAGGGATGTTCATCTTATCCCATAAAGTTTTAGCTGAAAATAAAGGAAAAGACCTATTTTTAAGGTACATTAACACAGATGTTTGCCCTGGAAGGTCCATGTGTTGCTTATCACATATAGACATAAGATATCTACTCTACCATTCTTTCAACTTCCTGGTGTGTTAGATTATTTTAAATTTTATATTATAAATTTTATTTTATACCAGAAGTCAGTTTTATACTTGTATAAGACATGGATGCATACTCTACAAGGTTACTCACTTCTCTGTAGAGGTTAATATATTTGCTTAAATTAAACCTTTCAAGGAAGCCCAAGAAATAAAGCAGAGAACCCCTGAACTATCTGTCCCTATCATCACTTCCCTCACCCCCAACCCCCAGCAGCATTCAGAGGCACTCAGTTAAAGCCTTTTCTCATACCGATAAGAAGGTCTGTGTCAGCAAAAGCTTACTCAGAGAAAATGTTGTAAGAAAGGTCACAAAGAGAAAAGATGGCACATACTTCACATTCTTATTACAACCTGTTCTCAACTAGGGCATCTGGAGCACTGGGGAGAATTTTCAGTGGCAGCCTAGGTGGAAGCCACACTTTAGCAAGGCGACCTCCAGATATCAGGGAGCATCATTAATCAATCAGTAATGTGCTCCTTAAAGTACTGAATCAAACTACTCATCCACTCCAAATGTGCTATAAATAGAGTAGGCTGGGAGGATTGTTTGGTGATTAAAGGCACTTGCTTGCAAAGCCTGCCAGCCTGGGTTCAATTTCCCAATAACTATGTAGAGTCAGATTCCCAAAATGGAATGTGCATCTGGAGTTCATTTGCAGTGACAATAGGCCCTGGCACACCTATAGTCAGTCTGTCTGTCTGTCTGACAGTATCTCTCTCTCCTCTCTCTCCTCTTCTCTCTCTCTCCCCTTCTCTCTTCTCTCTCAAATAAATAAAATATTTTTAAAATAAATACAGAGGAAGTCATAGTTTCATGAGGCTGTTTTTAGGGAATAACTAGAGTTTTGAAACCTAATTGAATTGCACACAGGTTGGGGGCAGGGAGGAAGGAAATGGGGGTACCAACACAAGACTTGTTCATACAGTGGTTCTAATTTATTAACAATAAATAAATTTTTAAAAAAGTTTTAGATTTGGTAGAATTTAGTCCATAAAACAATGTACATTCAATATTTTGTTAACTTGTTATTTGAAACACTTTTCACTTTAAGATAATAACCATTAAATGTATATATGTTTTCATAGTGTACTGTTTAAAGCACAATTAGATAGTCTGCATTTTAATTAGATACTGAGCTTCTATTTTTGTTCTTTCGTGTACTATGGGGTATGTGCAGAAATTTATTATTTGAAAGACCTAGCTCTTCTTTAATTAGTTTTTACCTATTCTGATTTTTCTCTGAAATAAGCTGCATATCATCTATTATATTCATTGGAATGTGTGTAATTTTCTAAGAGATGAAAATTTTCTGAGCAAGTGATTTAGTGAACTTAATAAAACAGCAGTTTACCTAGGCTGGTTTTTTTTAACCTATGTGATAAGATGCTTGCATTAAAGTTTTAGCAATCTTTATCATTATTATGTATTAGTATGAGTTTAAGTTTAAAAATAAGAGCCAATGAGGTTCCATGAGACTATATTAACAAACAATTCATAGTCTTCTTTGTAGATATTTAATGACAAACATTATCAAAGAATTAAATGAGAGTGAAGCTCAATTGTAGAGCACTAGGTTACTATATACAATGCCTTGACTTTATCTCTAGAACCACAAGAAAACAATAATAATTAATAATAACTGCATTTTTGCATCCGTATCTTTGTAAATTGGATCCAGGTCTTGATTTCTAGAAAGCAAACAGGATTCTCTATTGGCAATGAAAATCTAGGCAATGTTACCCATCAGCCTTTGAGGAGCAAGTAAAAAGAGGAAAATAGCTATCAAGCTCTGAATGACAAAATGACAGGTCCTTTATGTCCATAGGCTCACCTCATTCTTGTGACACATTACCAGGTAGATATTATTTTCTATTCTTTACAAAGTGCTTAGACTGGGATTAAAATACACATGAGACCTGTCTCAGAAACCCACATTCTTGCCAAACATTCATTCTTTCTTAAAAGTTGAAATTTAGACATGAAGCTAAGAACACACCACATTTGTAAGTAACTGCATGTTCAGGAGCATGAAGTAAACAATTTTTATTGCCGGTAAGAAATCTTCTTGATACATCAAGAACATCAAAACAGATGTTTTTCAGTCGCCTTAAACATAGAAGAGACCAGCTACTGAGAATCTACAGGAATGCTATCTCATTCTCTCAAACTGGAAGGGAAACATTAGCAGTGATCTTCTCATTTGCTCTTTCAGAAAGCAGAACAACCAAGTGACAAAAACAAATGTCTTGTTTGTATAATTGGAATTGGGATGCCCAGACTATTAGCATAGCCACCCAGGCCAGCTGAAGAAACAAGATGGTCACTGAGGAGATGGCTTGATAATCCCCAATGTTCACTTTAGGTTTCAGCCTAAATTTCTATTCCTTGGAATAACCAGTTCCCCTGGTAACTCTTGAGGGGACCTGAATGCTTCTCCTTATAAGGAATAACTCACCTAAGGAAACAATTCCTTACTACCTATGTGTTCCTCCTGACTGAAAACCCTTAAAAGCCCCCAACCCCTTGCATCACTGCTGTCTTTGTCCCACACAGGCAGCCCCTGAACAATAAAGCTCTCCTTTAAGATCCATGTGAGCCTCTGGTTTGGTCTGTTAGCACTGCTCTCTTTCACAGACTGTATCAATGACAAAAGGGACATTGTATCATCTCTAAAACACCCCTCTCCCAAAAAAAAATGTAGAACCAACTTGTGTTGGGGTATAGTTCAAACAATTTTTTACAGACCAATCTTTGTCTATTATACTTCATGCATAGCAATATTGATATTGTTAATGGTAGATATAGTTTTTTGTATCTTGAACTGATTTATTAAAATATAATTCACATGCTGCACAATCTATTGATTTTCTACAAAAAAAAGAATATGATCCAAACATTCTTTGGAATTTTATCTGTGTGTGTAAGGAGTCATGGCAAGTAATGAGCAATATCTAAGTAAGGCCTTTGTCTTCAAGGAGCTTGTCATGTACTAAGGAGACCTGTCACTAACCAAGCAATCCCATCAAGGGAAAAGAGCTGCACCAAAAGTGTACATGTTCAAGACAGTCACCCTGAAAAAGATGTGGTCAAAGTGCTGTACCAGAAGCGCACAAGTCCAAGAAAGTCACTTGGAAAAAGAATCAAAGGTTTTGATGATACTAATTCCTAATTTAACAACTCAGGGGGAAAAAACAAAGATCGGGATTCTTAAAACATATGTACCTGGGTCTCTTGTATAGAGTTCCAATTTCACCCCTCCAGCTAGGCTATTCACAGCTAGGGAAACAATCAATCCTGTGAATCCATCCTGTGCTGCAGCCTTGGCAGCTATTACACTATCTAGGAATCTCCACTACAACCCATGGTCATCCTCATGGCTGCACTGGGCCTCTCTACTCCAGGACTTCCGTCAATTCTGCTTCACACTGCCTATGGCCATTTCAAAAAAAAAAAACAAACCATGTTGCAAATCCAATGATCCTTTCTTTCCCATATGTGTACTACTGGAGAGTCCCAGGTAGGCTCCCAAATTGGTGAATCCAGGGGAATTAAATCAAACTTTGAAGAACAGGACACTCCTTCAGCATTCAGACACCTTACTTTCAAAAGAGTCTGCATTCTTTGTTATACCCCAATGTAGAAGAGCTGGCCTAATCTAATGGCTATAATCTCTCAAACAAATGCAGCTGAGCAGATGCTGTCTCCAGCCTAAACCTTTCACTTCTCTCTGTGCTTTATTTTTCTGCTCTCACCAGTTCATTTTTATGTAATGCAAACCCACACAAGTTCCCAGGACACAGGCAGGCAGAACATAGCAAACTTTTCACAAAAACTGCTTTTAGCCCAGTCCCTACTGTGGAAACCTGCTGAGAGTTATAGAGAACATAGGATTAAAGGAAAGTTGAGAGTGGCCTGAAATCCCAATAATCTCATCCTGAGACTGGCACAAGTTTGGCTGTCTCCTTCCCTTCCCTTTCCAGCCACCTGGTGGGCCCCAACAAAACCTGATAAATCCAGGCAATTCAAGGCCTGAGTTTACTGGAAGTCATATGATTCAGCTATAAGGTAATAATAAACCTGGACAATGAGAAAGATTAAAGGCCACAGCTCCTCTGCAGCCACCACCATCAGTTACATGCCTAAAATCACATAACTTCTGCCACCTGGGTCAGAGAAAGTCCCTCCAATTTATCTATGCAAACCAAAAACAGATTGCTGGCCCCTGCCAATCCTTTCATGAGACATCCACAGGCTACCTTTTCCCCACCAATCCCCTTGCTGCTTATGCCTATGTCTCTCCTTCTTCTTCTAAATAAAAACAAACCTCCTCAACCTAATAAATGAGCTGTTTATTGCAACTGCCTCCTGAGAGTTCTTCCTCTTGTTGGCTCACCACTGTCCCTAGACTCTGTCCACCCAGCTTTGTGGATGGACTGGAGCATTAGTATACAATGACCTCCCAAGTAATCCATGGACTACAACAGGCACCTAAATGTATGGTTGTCTAACAGCTGGCCAGCAGGTACTCTGGGGCATGCAGGAGAAGGTGAGTCTCCCTCCACATGAGGAACATTGGGGGGGGGGCATCCAAGGTCTTGCCTCCACACTCTGAGGGCTGCCAGGTCTTTTGTTTCTTTCTTTTACTTTTGGTTTGCCACAGCACATCCGAGTGTTGGCTGCAACTTCCTCTATTTTAGCCTCTCTTCAAAGAGGTTTGTTGTCTTTTCCTTTCTTTTGCCTTCTTCTCTCAATTAAACAAAATAAGTACCACAGTAACTCCCAGACAAGATCAAACTAAAGAAAAGGCTCCCCCTGTGGGGTACAAAAACTTGTTATCCAAACAAAGACAGACAGCTAAGCAGCATCTTTTATTTTTTCCTAAACAAAGGCAGAAAACTAGGGCTTCCACTTGCCTACCTGCCTGTCTCTGAATTAAAGAAAAAAAACCCTCCAGGGCTGCCCTGAGACCCGCAGCCCCAATGTCAGTACATTCTTGAGTAATGATATACAACAAAGCTATGGGCCAACTAGGTCCCTCCCCCATGCTGAGCCAAAAGCTCAGGCTGGAGGGTAATAAGGCCTGCACTCTTAGTATCCTAGCAACAGCTGGTCAAGAAACTTCTGCTCACTAGCAGAACACCTTAAAGGAGTTAAGTCAGTTTGGTACAATTTCTCTTAATCCTATAAAGGATGAGGAACTAAATTCTATAGATAAATACGTGTTGGATGCCAATTCTTCTATAAAAGCCAACTATATATGCTGGTTCTCAATCTTGGACTGAACAATAAAAGAAAAAACAGATGTTAATGTGCTCAATCTGACTGTCTCTAAAACAGAGCTCTTTTGGAAACAGATTTAAAAACAACCATGTTTCCCAGTGCTTCCTCATTAAACCAGACTGACCCTCCGATTAATGATGAATGTAAGGGAAATCATAATATTATCTTTTTGATACTAAAGTCCATGATCATTTGGGTAAACTAAGTCAAAAGGAAAAGACATAGATTTTTCTCATCTATTGCTCAATGGTTAGAGACATTGACTACTGTAAATGCTATATGTTTTCTACTTTGCTAATAAAACTTAATAAAGGGAGTAAAGAATACCCTAAAAAATGTTATGTCTCTAGGTTAAAGATCAGATTGATCAATGGTTAGAGGTATGTATCAATGGTTATGCTCATTTGGCATTCTTGGGGGAAAAGGTTCCACTCCTAAAATTTTAATAAAAGCTCCAACTATAAATTTCTACATTAAATATGATGATTTCCAGAGGTAAATTATTTGTCTCTTTTAGTAATTTTGTTTCTGTCAAAAAGACTGATTACAATACTCTTTTAAAAAGTGACCACAACAAGTCAGTTTTAAGTACTAAATCATTCTCTTTCCTAATGGTTAGAGTTGTTAAACCTACAAACGCCAAGACCACAGACTCAAATTTAGGCCAAATTAAAGCCAGCTATATTTGTGTACATAGGAGCCAGCCAGGAGCTGTCTCACCCAAATACAAGGCTTAAGAGACTAACAAAGAAAAAAAAGTGCAGCTTTCATCTCCAAAACCCTAGAACATTTCTAATAAGGAAATTTATAAAACAAAAGTACAATTAAACAAGACTTACAGAGGTAAAATATTATAACTAACTGTAAATTCCATGTGAGTCAACATAACTAGATAAGTTCTTCAAAGTACAAGCAACTTTTAAGACATGCTTGTCCATTTTCTTAGCAGCTGTATTATATTGTTCGTTTCTCAGGACAACACCCTTCCCTACCACAAATTATCCTCTCTGTCTTATCTCAAGGACTTCTTTCAGCCAGTTTCTCTGAGATTCTCCAGCTGTTGAAACTGGAAAAGTTTAGCCTCCTTGAAGTTAACTCATTCAGCAGCCTTACTAATTTCAGTTTTCTTCCTCCTTACAACTGCCCAAGGTGGCACATGTGCTGTAATTAAAGTTAAATGCTGTGTATATCTCTTTCTAATAACTCCGCTAATGTATGTCATCTGCTTTATCCATGTAGGTCAAATTCTACTTCTCTCTCTGTGGGGCTCTCCCTCCGCTGATCTTCATACTTTCCAACAACTTATTCCTGCCTCCTGCCCATCATCATATTGTCTCCCAGGAAAAATAAGCTAAACAAAAATATGAGCCTCTATAACCTGAACACAATGAATTCAATATGTTACTGACTTTTTTTCTCTCCCTTACCATCTACCACAATGCCTCAAACTGCCTCTTTTACATATCCCCTTCTATCCCCATGCTGAGTGCTGCTCCTATTACTATCACTCTTAAACACCCTGACTCCATAACAAACTATTCTACACCCAGGCTCTTGCAATATCCCACTCTTTAGCCAAAGGATGGACATTACCTATGTCTGTTTAATTCCAGGCCCACTGATGCCAGATGCCTCTCCAATATTTCTCTTACAGTGACTACCTGTGTCAGGGCTCCTGCTTTGCTATGGTGTGGAGGACATACCAGCCTGTGTGTAAATTCTTCCTCCCCCACCTCTTGCTCCCCAGCTATAATTGTTCCACAGGTCTATATACAGAAAATTAAGTGGCTTTCCAGCTTCAGCCCTCAACAACAGAGGAAAAATTTCATGCCCTACTGGTGTGCCTTGATATACCTCCCAGGAGACTTCCAAGATATTAACCACCAGCAGCCTTGAGTCTCTCCAGAGACAATTGACTTCTCTTGATAAAATAATCTTCCAATACCAGAGGACACTAGCTCTCATCACCACTAAACATGGGGGACATGTGTTCTACTTGGGGAAAAATGTTGCTTTTATGTCAATGAGTCTTATACTGTTAAACAAAATGTAAAAAAAAAAAAAAAAACCTTAAAAAGCTCCACAAAGAGCTAATTGACCACTATGCACTATGCTCCTGATGCCCCCACCCCTTAGCTCTCCAACCCTTTAACTTCCTGGCTCCTCCCACTTCTTGGCCCTCTCCTTGCTGTAGGGACCCTGCTATTCATAGCCCCCTACATCATCTAGTTTCTCAAATGACAAATAACTAATATTGCTTGGGTCACAACCAATCAAATCTTAGTACAGTATCAAACCTTGCCTAAAACAATAGAGGATTATGATATCACTGCTCCACTATAAAAGTAAAAATGGGGAGCTGTAGGACCCTGCTGAGAGGCACAGAGGACATGGGGTTGAATGCAGGAGGTTGGCTGTCTCCTTCCCTTCCCTTTCTAGCCACCTGGTGGGCCCCCAAAAACACTTCAAGGCCTGAGGTTACTGGAGTTCACATAATTCAGCTATGAGGTAATAACAAGCCTGGACAATAAGAAAGTTTAAAGGTCATAGCTCCTCTGCAGCTACCACCATCCATTACATGCCTAAAGCCATGTAACTCCATCCACCTGGGGCTAAGAAAGTCCCCCCAATTTATCTATGCAAACCAGACAGAGACAGATTACTGGCCCCTGACATTCCTTTCATGAGACATCCACAGGCTACCTTTCTCTGACCAATCCCTTGCGGCTTATGCCCCTGCCTTTTCCTTTTCCTTCTAAATAAAAGCAAACCTCCTCAACCTAAAAAACAAGCCATTCACTGCAACTGCCTCCTGAGAGTTCTTCCTCTAATTGGCTCACCACTGTCCCAAGACTCTGTTCACCCAGCTGCGAAGATGAACTAGGTTATTAGTATACAATGACCCCCCCCAAGTCATCCACGGACCACACCTACAAAGTTCTTTTTACCCCTCATATGCCAAACTTCAGTCTACAGATCTTACTGTATTCAAGTCTTTTAACTATGACCAGAATAGTCCATGATACTGCCTTCAGAACTGTAAAGCATCTCATTTCAAATCTTTCCACATTCATCCTGAAAATCAGTTCCAAACAGCCAAAAGCCACAATGTGAGGTTTCTAGCAGCAATGACATGACTTGGCCCCCCCTCCACTCCACTGGTACTAATTGTGCTGTTGTAGTTAGCTTCACATTGCTGGAATAAAGCACCCAACCAAAAGTAGCTTGAGGCAGGAAAGAGTTTATTTTGGTTTACAGACTCCAGAGACAACCTCATGATGGCATGGAAAATATGGATGGACATCACCTCCTGGCCAACATCAGGAAGACAACAGCAGCAGGAGAGTATGCCAAACACTGGTAATGGGAAGTTGGCTGCAATACCCATAAGCCAGCCTCAACAGCACACCTCCAGGAGGCTCCAATTTCCAAATTGTCATCAGTTGTGGACCCAAAATTTGAAACACATGAGTTTATGGGTGACACTTAATTCAAACCCCTAGATATGTAGAAGTTTCGCTCACAGTTAAGAGAAATATGAAGAAATCATGTAGTAAATCAAAATTAAGTTAGTTCTAATATTATCAAGAACCTGAGCTACCACTGATTCTTGTCCCTCTCTTAGAACAAAGATACTATTCTGTCATAATATGCTTGTCTGGGTTCCAGAGACAATAAACTATCTCAGCCAGCAGGCAGAGATGAAAAGAGACAATCACTATCCCAGTAAGTACCCTTTGATACACATGACAATCCCACTTGTTTCCCAAAGAGCAGCATTTAATCCTGTGGCAATCCTATCTGCAAGCAAGGCTGAGAATGAGGGACAAATTGAGAACCCAGTACATCATCAAAGAAAAGGAAGAAAACATTCATCAAAGAGGTTGAACTTCTATCTCTGTCATTTTACTGTAAAGGAACTACTTAAGATACTAGACTATAGGAAATGTTCATACTGATTTGGGAGTGTCAAGAAGGAAACTGTAATTCAGCGAAGTGGTCCTTGAATAGGTATGACTTAAACAGGGTATGAAAGGAAAATCAAGCAGCAAGTGAGGAAAAACTATGTTCCCAGCAGAGGGAATATTAAGAACAAAAGCATAGAGGTGGGAATATACCTCTCTCTCTCTCTCTCTCTCTCTCTCTCTCTCTCTCTCTCTCTCTCTCTCTCTCTCTCTCTCTCATATACATATATATGGCAGTGGAGAGGGCTACAGAGGAAAGAAGGTAGAAAAAGAAAGGATGGGCAGGAGAAGGGGAGAGATTTTACTTTGGAAAAAGGGGAGTGTTGAATCATAGAGAAAAATAAATGGGTAATGTGAGGTGACTTAAATAAAAGAATGAAACATTTTGCACATGATAAAGTTGAAAAATGTATTGAAGGATGAATCAGAAACCAGTTCTGAGGAATATAGAACATAAATGTTATATAAAGAACTTTGAATTTATTCTATTAGTAATAATGAGATAATTAACTATGTTAATAAAATTGTACCACACCATCTTTATGAAAAGAAGGTCTGTTTGGTGACTAATAACCAAAACAAACCCTTTGGTAAGAGAAAATCTATATACTACCTTTGAATTCTTTCACACTATTTGATTCCTCTTTACAGTTTTCAAGTCATTTAGTAGACACATGCAGAAAAAAAAATCTGTTTGAAAAATGACAAGTAAAAAATGTTTTATAAACTCCAGATGGAATTTGGTTTTTACTCAGATCAAATATGTAAAGACATCCAGGCACCAGGGTGGATATATAATGAGCCAATTCTGACTTCATGGAAGGAGATTAAGTGTGTGTTGTGGGCAAGCACAGTGGTTGTGCTACAATAGGAAGAGGAAAGGGAAAGCAGAGGGAAGATGGAAGATTGCCATTATTTGTTGGGAATGACCAGGCAACACACAGAGATTTGGCCAGAGATTTTGTTGCTGGGATCTAGCTCTGGTTTGCACTCAAGACCTAGGTCCTCGTGAATTCTGTGAATAGAATTCATACTCACAGAACCTAGCAGAGGAGACAGGCAGAGTTTATTATAGAAAAGTATAATTTTCTTCAGGATGAGAGTGGACAATGGTCACAAAGACCACTGCAGAGAAAAACACTCTCGCAGAGTGAGACTGAACAGTGGTCAGAGGAACCTTTATGTTTAGGGAGGCTTTGGATTATTTCCCTGAGTTTCTAAAATCTGGGAATTTCCTGTCCAGGTGGTTGGCAGCCTCATGTGGATTAAATCTTGAAGAAAGGGACAATGGTATGTCTTTGCCAAAAAGCCTCTTGCTAGGTAGTCATAATCTTCCTGGAGATGCAGAAAGTCCTATCTCCACCCAGGGCAGAGATACAACTAAGGTCTTCTAAGCAGTAATCCCAGTCCTGCAACGCAGGCCCTAGTTTTCCAAGACTGGGTTCCATCCTCAGTGACCTCCAAGACTGCTAATATCTAACTAGAGACAAAACATAATTTCTACTCATGGTCTCATTTAAGTGCATCAATGTATAGACCAAGAACTGAGGAAGGGGCCTAGCTCAAGTCACTGGAAAGCCAATGCCATAGAATTTTTAAATCATAAAGATTCTAAACCTCAAGTCCATCTAACTCAAAAGCATTTCCAACAGCAAATGCACTTTCCTGATCAACCCAGCACTATCATTTTACTGGTAATTCTTTGCTTCCAATATACTCCAACCAGCTTTTAACCACAACTTGTCTTTTATCTTTTCACCAAGATGTTTAACATTTCAAGATTCACCGATGAGCTTCTTCACCTCAAGTTATCTCATTTCCTAATTTATAATGTGACATATAAGCATTTTAAAAATTAAGAAAAAATCACCAATAAAGTTAACTTGTGCCACTTTTCCTGCCTTTGAAGCTTTCTGGTTCGTTTCTGTTCTTTGCATAAACAGCTGCTGGTGGAATTTAAAATGCTTTCTGTTGTTTGTGCATCAGCAGTTGACTGAAACTTATGACAAATCTGTATTTTTCAAGATGGAAATTCATATCAACTCCAGCAGTAAGCCAACTGCATAGCACCTAATGCAAAACGCATTTATCAAAAAGAAGTATTTACAAGATGGCTGCTTAAGTCAAGAGCATACAGTACTTATCCAAAGTTGTCACCTAAGTTCTTGGGATCCCATTCTACCTTTCTTTCCACCTCTCCGTCAATAGCAATTGTAATTAATCACACTTGGCCAGCTGCCAGCCTCTGTGCATGCTCGAGGTTTTCTCACTTGTGGGATATCATTGATTCCTCTCTCCTTACCCAGAAATCTGTCTCTTAATTTACCTTATTATAAGCATATCAAGTTAGTTCTACGACAAAGAAAGCCTTTTCCAGGAGACCATTTTTATGGCCGACCTGACATGACCATCCTTCATCCTTTGAATTGCTATCATCCTGTATTTTCCCATGAACTTTTAATAATCTTATTATTGTAAGATTATACATACATTCAGAAGATCACATAAACCAAATGTCTGGTTTAATGGATTTTATATTTTAAAGTGAATGCCGCCCCTGTTACAAGGAATCTTCTTCCATGTACCCTATCCTAATTCCTATTTTCTCTCTCCTGCTGAGTTGATTTTATTGTGAGGAATCTTTTTGCTCAATATGTTTCATATTGATACTTTTAATGTACATTAGCAACTCCCCTACTAAAAATATAATAATTTTCAGGGTCTTCTACCTAATGATTTTGGCAGTTCTGTAGCTCTGTGATAATTTAACATTCTATTAGGTTCTATTAAACAAAATTAATAAGGTGATATGGCGGAGAGCTACTAAGCAGCAGGTGAGGCAGGATGGAGGAGGATGACTATCTTAGGAAAGTGTCCAAGAAAGATTTTCTAAGTACATGATATTTTATCTGAATCTGAAAGATTTAGTTATAGGAAGGGCTAAAGCAAGACTACCAAAAAGATTTCCAGAGTGGGAAAGAGTGTATCACATTCAAGTAAGGAAAAAGACAGAAAAAATACTAGAGAGAAATAATTAAAAGTCTTAAAGGAAGCTGAGAAAAGATAACAGAGTCCAATGTCATCAGAAACACTGAATTGATGGAAAACGTGCTGGGAGCGATGTAGGCATTTAAGTCTGAATGTTCACACGGTCTGTTTCATGTTCTAAAATATATTCCTCACCTAAGTCCTGAGCACACTCATCCTTACATTAGCATTAGCTGCTTCTTTGATATCAATGTCACAGTCTCCTCCAAGCACCAGCTTCCCATCTCCACCTGCCAATCCGATGCTTCCTCCTTAAATCCATCTTCACCTCTGACTCATGGAGCAAAAAAAACAAAGCATCTCCTCCCCAGGGACTGACGCAGCTTCCTCATTTCCCTCATCTCCCTGGATACCCACCTTCAGCATTCTGACACATCCTTCTTCATCCACCAAACACAGGCAGGTCTCTGACTCACAAGCCTCTTTCCCATCCCCATGGCTTTCTCCCAGCATCAGGATTTCCTCTCAAACTCAATCCTAAAACTATAAAAGTGACACAAAAAGGTCTCCTTTCATATTCCTCAGCCATCTTCCTCGTTCTCTTATAATTGCTGTATGATGTCATTCCCTTCGAACAATTTGTACCCTCCTTAAATAATCAGTCTTCATGTACCACAACTTGGCTCTATCTTTTACTATCCTGCTAATTGAACCTTCTTTTCTAGACTGTTTTGTGTTATAAATTTTCCTGTACCAAAATGTATTCTTGCCACTCATCAGAATTCCAGATCAAAGCTCAGCTCATATGTGGGTCCCTTTGTGAAGACACAACTAACCATCCCAAGCTAGGATAGGTTTCCTTCCTTTTCATTCTGATTCATGGTGGTATTTGCCTATGTCAGTCATTTGGAACTTAGCCATTTTCATCTTGTTATATCATAACACTTCCATACAATAGGTTTTATTGTATCAAATAAGAGAAAAGCTGGGGAGATGTTTGGGTGTATGTACTAGTGAACATAGAAAGATGGACTATAATACAGAGGGAGCTACAACACACTAGGTTTAGCACCTCACTCATGCACAGAAAATCATACACAAGGCACTATTCCCTTGTTTCCTAGAAAGGAAATTCTTGGGACTGGGGAGATGGTTCAGTGGTTAAAATGGCTTGCTACCAAAATCTGCCATCCCAAATTCAACTCCCAATGCCCATGTAAAGCCAGATTCACAAGCTGCCACATATGTCTGGAGTTTGTTTGCAGAGACAGAAGGCCATGCTCTATCTCAATATCTCTATCTCTCTTTCCTTGCAAATAAATAATAAAATGTTTTTTTAAAGAGAAAGCAAATTCTTGAAACTGGGGAGATGGCTCAGCAGGCAAGAGCGCTTGATATGCCAGCATGAGAGCCTGAGAGAGCCTAATCTCCCTGAGTTCAATTCTCCAATACCACATAACTAGCTGGGTAGTATCAGATCCATGGGGAGCAGAGAGCAAAGAATCCCTGAGATTCCCTGCTCATCCAGTCTGACTGAAAACTAACGGTCAGGCAGAGACTCCATCCCAAGGAAACATGTGGATGAACCAAAAAGAAGACACTCAGTGCTCTCCTCTGGCCTCAGCAATCACACACAGGGTGAGTGCATTTACACGCATACTAGTGCATACACCACATACACAGCACACCAGACATGATGTATATCCATGCAAATTTTTTTTCAAATAAAAAGTAATACATGAATCCAGTGCCATTAATTTGCACACATGACTCACTAGCATATGTTCAGTAATTCTTTCTAAATCTTCCATCTTGAGTATTCAGGAAGGCAGCTGTGGGTCAGAGGTGATCTTTCTTTACACTGTCTTCAAAGCTTCCTGTGACCTGCTTTCCAAAGCAAGCTAACAGTCTCTGCTTATCTCATGTGGTAGTTTGAATGTCCCCCAATAGATTCAAAAGTGTAAAAGTTTTTCTCCAGCTTCCTGGCTGGAGGAGGTGTCACCTCAGCTTGGCCTTCAGTCCTAAGGTATTTCTGAGGTGAATGTAAAATTCCAGCTATACATATACAAAGAGCAGCCAGAGCTCAAGTCAGGCAGGACTACTGTTGTTTGGTAGTTAGATTGTGCTTGCTAGAATTGCTGGTGCTGTGTCTCTCTCTGCTTAGATCTGTGAAAGGTGGCTAACCTTTTTCTTCATTATTAAACTTCCCCTGGATCTGTTACTTTAATAAATACTTTCCTCCAAAAAAACTGTGTCTGGTTTGGAGATTCATCCCAGCAGCATGTGGCTGATTATGACACCTTGCTAATCTTGCCACTTCATCATCCCCACCCAATCTTCAGTGTGCATCCAACTTTACAAGTGAAGAGTTGGACCATCTAAAATGTGGTTCTCCCAAGCACTCTATCAATCCAGTTTTCCTGCAAAAGGCACTTTCATCTACATACATTTTCAATATGCATCCAGCACAAGTTAGATGTTAGGATGAAGCCTCTGAAATCCCCTTCCAACTGCAATTGAAAGTGTTCTGACAGATGACCTAGAAGCTCTGAATTGCTACTAAAATTCACCATCAAACATGGTGTCTAGAAAACCCCTCTGGCATTCAGCAACGCAAGGTTTTCAGTTCAACTTTGTCTCTTTCTAGCAGGTGAACTTGTTAAAATTCTTTTATCTCTCTGATTGAGTTTCCTCAATGGTGGAGAGGAGATTAAATGAGTAATTTCTGGATGTGCCAGCAGATAGTGGACACCAACTAGGAATTTATTATTGCCATGAAGGTGCTACTTTTCATGTGCTGTAGAGGAAGGGATGCTTGGAAAGTCACATAAACTTTGGTATTGTGCCTTAGTAAGCCCTGTTGAAGGTGTGTTTATTTCTATCAGAATTCACTTTTCTGTATTAAATCTACTCTGAGTATACTATGTTTACATGAGGTTGGGCTAACCCAAGAAAATTAACACTCCAATGGTCCTAGACTTTTACAATACTAAGACCTTACAATAATTCCACTAGGGTAAACAAAACTACAAAGTTTTATTATTCATGGTAATACACTGCAAAGTTAAAGGCCAGTGTCTACCTAATGCTTAATAACTGAAAATATCAGGTGCAGGCCATTTTTTTAAAAAGCCTATCTGCTGGGGTTGGGGAAATAGCTCAGTCAGTAAAGCATTTGACTTGCAAGAAGACCTGAGTTCAGTCCCAAGAATCCACATTAAAAAGAAAACAAAAATATGGGTTAAACGAGACACACATTTCTAATTTGACAAGATTCTATTGGGATTAACCTCTCTGTAGTTCTCTAGTAATGGGAGTTTCTCCTTGGGGGACCAAGTTTTTGGTTTCCATAGGGTTTTGTCCTGAGTCCCAAATCCAGTTAAGCGCTCCTTGACACTGAGTGGATTTCTTGGCCAATTTGAGAGCTGTTGACTACTCTCCCTAGCTTATGGTGCCCAAGTGATCACTTCTTGGCTTGCTGGTATCTCCCAGGAGGCAGTATGTTCAGCCTTTTAATGGCAACAGTCTGCATTGTATAACAGTGGCCTCTGCTTTCTCCAGATATTATTGACCCATTTCCTCTGGCCGCTTATGTAGCACCTTCCAGCACTGCATATGCTAGAGTCTGGGGGCAGGTTGCCATTCTGGATCTTGCAGGGTCTCTCGGTGTTGTGCAATGCTTTCTATGGTTTCTTCAGTAATAAGAGCTTACCTTTGGCTTGGGGTGGGTATTCAAGGGCTTTGACAGATTCTGTCTTGTTTTAGGGACCTTATGGGTCTCTCTGATCAACAGCTCAGTGTAGGAAGGAACCAATGACTGGGTCAGGGAGTTCCAGGTTTGATCCATTTTCATGGGGTTAGGCTTCCTCCCATTCCATTAATGGCCCATCTTAGCAGGTGATACCTCCTTCTTCCTCGAGAACTTACTGTATGGAAATAAGGATTTTATGATTACGATTCATTATTGGTTTAGCTTATTGTATAAGTCAATCCCCCTTCCCCTCCCCCCATTCCTTCAACCCTTTTATGGTCTCTCATTTCACCTGTCAGATTTGCTTAGAGTTTAAGCTTAACCTGGTTAGAAACTGCATATGAGGAAGAATATGCAGCGTTTGAGTTTCGGTTCTTGTGTGAGTTCACTAAGTAAGATCTGCTCCATGGAGATTCTGTTTGTATTTTTCAGAAGACAGTGAGAGAGCTGAGATCATTCCAACTCCACCAATGAGCTACAGGCGGAAGGCTGACATCCTGGTAAGAGAGGAACCACCCCAGGCTTATCCTGCAGGCCCCAAATGAAACCCTTGAGAGAGTGACGGGACAGCAAGAGATCTATCAGCACAGCTAATCAGTCAACCCAGGATAATTCAGCGTGACAGACACCAACAATTTCCAATGCGACCTAAAGCAGAAGTACAGAGGCCATAAAGATCTCAACAATAAAGCGGTCTTAAATCTCACCCACCATGACTCAGGGAACTGAGTGGAAGAGGGGGCGGAAAGCATGTAAGAGCTATGGTGTGGGAAAATATCCAGAGACATGGCCCCCCTCAGCAACAACACACAAGTGGGGGGGGACCTGGCTGCCTCTTGTGCTATCCATAACCTCCTATCCCATGGAACGATCCATTGTGTCCACCAAAGAGGATACCAAGTGGATTGGGGACAGGGAGGAGGGAATCGGGAATACCAATGTAATATTTACTAATACAATGAGTAGCATTGAAAGATAATTTCTTTAAAAAGACTTCCAGTAATGCTTCTGTGCAAGATTTTAGAAATTTTCAACAAAGGTGCTGACTCTGGCCATAGCAATGTCACCTTTCAGCATGCCTCCCAAAGAACATTGAAGTGACCCCAAACTAATGCTCCTAGGATTGTTTTTCCTGGCATGGGGTAAATGGGGGGAGATATGTATGCATGCTAGTATGTGTGGAAACACATGTGTGGGCAGTACACTTGCACATGTGTGCATTTGTGTGTGGAGACCAGAAAGGTGTGATCCTCAAGAATGCTGTCCATCTCTTAAGCTTAGAAAATTTTGAGTCAAATAAAATTTAAGTCTTCCTATATGTATTAAGATATTTAAGTCTTCCTATATATTAATTGTGACTTCCCAGTGGAGTACAAGCCACATGTGAGAGGATAGAAAAAGAAAGATATAGAAACAGCTGTTCTACAATAGCTCCGCAGCCCAGCCAAACCACTATGCCAACTCCAGGACAGGTAAAATTGGTAACATTTACCAAGGTGGTAAAAAAATCCATCTCCAAGGATGCTTTGGTGCAAACAGATGCTGCAAGCCTCAGCCAGATGTGGGAGCCTTCCAGGCCCTCTGACTAGTGACCCCAGGGTTTCCCTCTGGCAGCAGAGAGCCAAGTTTCAGGTGTTCAGAAGAGCCACAGAATGTGGGTAAAGGCCATTTAAAGACCCACTCCAGAGGTTTCTGCAACAACGACTTCAGTTAACTTTCAACCCAGGCCTGCTGTCCCTAGCAGACCACTCCCCTGACAGGCCATTAACATCTCCTGAGGCCCCTCACCATTTCCTGACAAATGCCAGGCCACTCCCCACTCCAAGTTCCACATCAGTGATCTTCACAGCTTCATGAAAAAGTGGCTCAAGGTGTCCAGAGAAGGACACTCTCAGGTGAAAAGTAAGCACTCTCTTCAGGTCTGAACAGTTTGAACCCTGAGTTGGTCTCTGTTGTCAGAAAGCAAATACCATCCTCCAACCGACCTCCATGATTGCAGGGGAGCTCTGCCCTCCCCCCTACCCCAGATAACCCAATAATACTCTCAGGTAGACAAGTCTTCAGCCTGAGGGATCTTTAATCAGTGAGCCAGATTGCATCCTGGTGAGGAGAGATTGGCCAGGAAACAGGACAGCTCTGGACAGAGAAGTGACAAGTAATTTACTACAGATCTCCTGTCTAACCTGAATGACAAACACATACTTCATCTGGCTGATCTGTGGTGTTACCATTACAAACTGTAAACGGAGAGGGAGGAAAAAGGATACACAGAATACCTCACCCAGGTTCCTTATGATATTTTTTTGTAGCTGTTAGATTTAGTTATTCTTTTTCTTTCTTCTCTTCTTTTAAAAAATATTTTATTGATTTATTTGGAAAGGTAAAGAAAGAGAGAAAATGGGCACTGCAGGGCCTCTTGCTTCTGCAAACAAAATCCAGATGTATGTGAATCTTTGTGCGTCTGGCTTTATGTGGGTACTGGGGAATCAAGCCCAGGCCAGAAGGTTTTGTAGGCAACCGCCTTAGCTATTGAGCGATCTCTCCAGCTCCTTTCTCTTCTTTCTTCTATCTCTCTCACTTTGATTTTAGTTTTACTGGTTTGTTTTTGCAGTTCCAATGTTCTTTTTTATTACTGATTAGGTTGTAATTCTTGTTCACTGATGTCAATGCTGAAGCAATCCAGCCACTCTAAGTTCATATTGGTATTAACGTCAGAAATTGTATATTTTAATTGTTAAGCTACTGTCTGAAATTATTCCAAAAGAAACTTTCATGGCTTTCTCTCATGCACACTCACAAAAATCTACTAGTTTACATTTCTATAGTTGCAAGAGTCTTCATTCTTCCTTGCATACTTCAAACTCATACTTATCTCCTTACCCAAATTTCATTTTCCCTACCTTCCCTCCATCCCTTCTTTACTTTACTAGTCAAATACTTTGCTATTAAAAAAAATCCATAAACCATACCCTCTCCAACCAATACCCTAATTTCAGACTATGTAATCCAAAAAGAAACAGAATGATAATAGACCAAATGAGCAAAACCAGAACTACAAACAAACATGAGAGTTCAACCCTGGGCCTACCCCCTAAAACCTTGAAGGAAACATATTTATTAGTGAAACTAAAAGAAATTATACAAGATAAAAGAAGCAACTAAATAGAGCTTCAAAGGGGGAGGGGACAAATAAAACAAAGAAAAGAACATCCATTTCCAAGAATGCCCAAGACACGTTAATGAAACATAATCACTAAGGACCACAAATAATTACAACACACACCTAACCTAATGAAGAAGAGACAGCTGAAATGTCAGAGACAGAATTTAGAGCTCTACTTCTAAAAATAATAAACAGCCATATAGACACCTTGTCATGGTTTGATACAGGTGTCCCCCACAAACAATTGGATGTGTTCTGATAGATCAATCCTCAGCTGATGGCAGTTTGGGTTTTACAACCTCAATGAAGCTGTGTTGTCAGAGGCGGGCTTATGGGGTTATAAGCCAGCTTCCCCTTGCCAGAGTTTGGCACACCTTCCTGCCGCTGTTTGCAGTGCTGTGGCAGAGGTGATGTCCAGCCCTCTGCTCATGCCATCGTTTTCCCTGCCAGAATGGAGTCTCCCCTCGAGTCCGTAAGCCAAATAAACCCATTCCTCTACAAGCTGAGATAAATGCAAAAGGAATTGATCAACTGTATATGAAATCATATGAGAAAATTTCCCAAACTTAGTGAAACTAACAATCAAACATAGGAAACATGTAAAACTCCAAATAGACATGACCAGAGAAGGACCTCTTCACAACACATCCTAATAAAAATGTTAAAAATAAAAAGTAAAGAAGTAATACTAAAAGCTGTAAGGGGAAAAATGTCAATTCACATACAAAGGCAGGAATATCAGAATTGCCTCCAACTTTTCATCAGCAATTCTAAAAGCCAGAAAGGGATGGAATGATAAATTCTGAGGTTTGAAAATAAATACCAACCAAGAATGCTATATCCAGCAAAGATATCTTTCAAATTTGATGGAAAAATAAGGATATTTCAAGGCAAAAGCAAACTAAGGCAATTCATGCCAACTAAACCAGCTCTACAGAAAATTCTACATGGAATACTACACAGGAAAGAAGAAAGGCAGCCCCATCTCAGAGAACATACAATAGGATACACTCAAGAGAGAAGTTGAAGAGAATCAATTATTTTTAACACAACAAACCAAAACTCACAGAGGAAAAGGAAAAGAAATGCCAATAACCTGGCCAGTCAGAACATCCCACAAAATATTAGGAAATAGCCTCTTTCCACAATAACCCTATGGCCTCAATGCACACACACACACACAAAAAAAAACACAAAAGCACAGGGCTGAAGAGATGGCTTAGTGGTTAAGGCATTTGGCTGCAAAGCAGAAGGACCTGAGTTTGATTCCCCAGTGCTCACATAAAGCCAGATGCACTAGGTGGTGCATGTGTCTGGAGTTCATTTGCAGTGGCTAAAGGCCCTGGTATGCCTGTTCTCTCTCTCTCTTTCTCTTTCTCTCTCTCTCTCTCTCTCCTCTCAAATAAATAAATAAAATATTTTTAAAGCACAGATTAAATGACTGTATTTGAAAACAAGATCCAACTATCTCCTGATCTCCAGTCACCAAGAAATATACCTACCCAGCAAAGAAGTTTAAAAACTGAGTGTCAAAGGAAGGAAATCAGATTGCCAAATTAGTGGGTGCTATAAACAAGAAGGGCCATCCTTCTGTCAAAGCAAATTTTATAAAGACAGCATTCCATTAAGAAGACAAAACAAGTGTAAACATTTGTGCACCAGATATTAGGGCCCTTAGTTTCATAAAACAAACACTCAAAAGGGGTAAAAAGTTACATCATTTAGATACAATAGTAGTTGGAGACTTCAACACCCCTCACTAGTACTTAAATCAGCTATCCAGACTAAAAATTAGCAGAGAAACTTCAGAGCTAACCAAATCATAGATCAACTGCTCCAAACAGATGTATTCAGAGTATTCCACCCAAAAGATAGGAAATATATATTCTTCTCAGGAGCATATGGAACCTTCTCCAAAATCTACCACCTATAGTATGGCTTAAAGATTCCAGGGGAAGCTTCATCATGATAGAGAAAGCTGGCTCACCTCCTCATACATCCATAGCAGAGAGACAAGAGCCAGCAGGAGCAAGCACGAGCTGACTCTGAAAACTCATGTAGAGCTGGATTCAAGATCCAACTCCCAGAGACACACCTCCAGCAGGGGTCTGCCTGCTGGAGACTTAAGTAGGAAGCTTAATCTTAATCAAAAATTCCTAAAACAATGTAACTCATTATGGACAAAAATAATAATAATAATAATGATAATAATAATTCCTAAAGCTACGGGGTACATTTACCTTCAAACCACCACAGCAGGTCTTAATTTATAATGTCTCTAGGTATGTATACACAGAGGACAAATGTGGGCAAAACCTATGAAGACAGAATGGTAACCAAAAGTGAGTGTGGAGTGTTGAGTAGGAAGAGGGTGAGGGAAGGGCAAAAGGACATATGTGACATGTAAACAGAAGGGGAGATGTTGAGTGGGAGAGGGGAGGGCAGAAGAGGCTAGCTGGGAATGGAAGAGAAAAAAGAATCAACTAAAATAGCTTTTGAAAATGTCAAATGATTGCTACCTAAGTCTCTGTATGCCAACTTAAAAAAATATTTAAGCCGGGCATGGTGGCGCACGCCTTTAATCCCAGCACTCGGGAGGCAGAGGTAGGAGGATTGCCGTGAATTCAAGGCCACCCTGAGACTACATAGTGAATTCCAGGTCAGCCTGGACTAGAGCGAGACCCTACCTCAAAAAACCAAAGAAAAAAATTTTTTTTGAAAATTCACTCACAAGACTGTAGGTCATATGTTTTCATTTTTCTTGGGTAAATGCATAGAACGAAGTGCTGGGCCATGTGATTGTTTTAATTTAGCTTTGAGAAACTGCCAAACCATTTTTCCAGAGTGGCTGCACAATTTTTCATTCCCACAGCACCATTCAAGGGCTCACATTTTCCACCTCTCCCATTAACACTTGTTAGTCTCTGTCTCATTTGTTACCACCATTCCACTGAGTGTGAAACAGGATCTCACTGTGATTTGGATTTGTGTTTCCCTAACAACCAATGGTGTTGAGCATCTCATACTGTTGTGAACTTTCATCTTCTTACTTTATAAATTGGGAGAAAAACAGCTAGAGCAATGATTTATGTACAGCAATCCTGAAAATTAGAAACAAGAAATATAGAAATATAATAAATCCTTTGGTCTCTTAGCTAATGCTTATTTTTCACTTGGAAACCAAATGAAGTATTATAAAAAAAATGTTGAGATGTCCCCCCAAAAGATGAAACCTCCTCTCTGTAGAAAGTGTGATAGGTGTGTGTTATCACACTCTGAACAGCTCTGTCTATTTCTCCTTTCTGTGTATTCAGAACAACAGAGAGAAGAAAGGAAAGAAGGGGGGACAGAGGAAAAGAGGGAAGAGATTAAGGAGTGAATACTGATCATTAAAAAATAACATGCAGTGGGTTGTGTGGGCTCTCATTGGACTTATCCAAAGCAGAAGTACAGGAACAATTAAGATCTCAACAATAAAGCAGACTTAAAGCTCACCCACCATGTCTCAGGGAACTAAGCAGAAGAAGGTGTGGAAAGATTATAAGAACCATGGTGGGGGAGGATATCCAGAGACATTGCCCCCTTCAGCAACAACACACAAATGAGGGGAACCCAGCTGCCTCCTGTGCTATACATGACACCCTACCCCATGGACTGATTCAGTAAAGGAGGAGGGCCCCCAATGGGTTGGGGACAGGGAGGAGGGAAATGAGGGTACCATCACAAGATTTGCTTATACAATGTGTCTAATTAAGGATAATAAAGACATACTTTAAAAAGTTAAAAAAAATGAAATAACACGCATCTGAGGAAAAGGCAGTGCTGGGAAAATCTTATGCAAAATACAATGCCAAATTAATACCGGGTCTCCTGAGTCAACAGGTGAAATGAGTCATTTCCTCTTATGCCTAAACTGAATGCATGCTCACCACCCCCACTTGTGCTTTCCAAGTGAAATCTCTGTCATCTGTTCTCATCAACATAGATAACATTGACGTTCCTGCCACCAGTTTCCTCCAAGTCCTGCTCACTGGTAAAGACCTGCAGCCATTCCCCTGTTTCAACCACCTCTGCTGATTTGTATTCTCAAGTCACACACCAAGTTACTGTCCATAACACAAAGGCCCTATCACATAGTATGTGCACTTCATGAAGCTGGGGATACCAGGTGGTCCAGCACAATGGAAAGATCTCTTGGCAGCAAGTCTAAGTTACTTTCCTTAGTCCTTCCATCGATGTGATCCTAGACTGGCAGGGCCTTTGTCAACCTGTGGCAGAGATGTAGATGGGAGATCACAGGACAACAGCATGGGTAGGAGACGTGAACACTATCTAACAGTCTTTAGTTAAATGTTCCTCCTCCGGAATCAGTAATCCTACTGAGAGTGTCCAACACAATCCCTGTTCGTCTTGTATCCTCTTAGCCACCTTTTGGATGGAAAGTAGGCAAGAGCCAGTGGCTCTTAGTAACTAGAAGTCCAGTGTTTTCTGGGATAAGTAAACTGAGGCTTATCAGAAACAGGAACCCCACTGACATTTCTGTACTTGATTAAGGTAATCCAGACTCAAGGATGACTCGTAGAGTTCACATGCACTTTCACAAATATTAACACAGATTAATGTATCACCTCCCACTTGGCCTAAGTTTACAGTTTCTTAAGAGCAATTGCAAATGAGATTGTGACAGAATATCTCTCTGTGCAGAACACCAGGCTCTTTCCAACTTTTTTTTAATATATATTTATTGTCCATAATGAGTTACATTATTTAGTGGGTAAACCATGCGTTGTTATCCCGAATTCCCCAACTCCCCACCTCCCCATCCCTGATCAGTTGTATATCCTCCTCCGTGGGCTGTCTGTATTAGTCCTAGTGGCAAGGGATCCTGTATATCTTAGTACTCATCCCGGTCTTCCTGGCCCAAGTGTGTTGTTACTGATCGGTGCCATGCCTCCGGACAGTCTCCCCCACCACGGCTCTCACAATCTTTCTGCCGGCTGATGGATGAGATCCTGGCAAGAGAGGAGCCACCAACTTCTGAAAAGAGTAATGTTACAGATAAGCCAACGTAAATACTACGTAATGCAGCATTATACTTCTGACTCCTACCATTTGTCAGATTTATTACAGTGGCATTAAGAACAACCTCGAAATCTTTTTTTCCAACACATTTGATCAATGTTGAACATGATGAAATTTCATCTTGCCATAGTCAATAGCCATTTTACATCTCAAAATGACATATAGATATGGTGAAATATCCAACAATACAAGCTTTCAAAATACTTCTTAATGTATAAACCTTATAGGCATAAAATTGTCTTCATAAACATATTAACTATCATGTAAACTTGAGATATAGTTTTATATTTTTATAGACATTCTAGATGGAAAAACATCTAGAAATCTTTAAAGAATCCATTAATTATGGCATAAACAATTTTGCTGGCATTCCAGAAGCCCACACATTTTATTAACATATGCCTCCCTGTCATATTTTAATAGTCCCTAATAATAACCAAAACACTTAGCACATAAATAGCACTGCTAAGCTGAGCCAAAGAATAATGGGGAAAAATTGTGGGGTGGTGGTAAGAACAATGAAAACATATTAACCATGTGACCTTAACCTTCTGAGGAGTCCTATGAAATGTGTCTCAGAGCAGACCACCCAGGGGAGAAGGAGTCAGGCTCTAATTCATCAGTGATTGTCAGTCAAGGGTGTCCCTCAGAGTGGTAAACACCCACACTTGGTTCTGTACTATGATTAGTACACAGCAGGGTCCCACTGGCACGCAACCAGAGATATCAGAAGTCCTGCATCAGGAAGGAGTGGAGAGAAGTGTAGTTGGTTGTCCTGAAGAGAGGCAGGGAAAAACCTGAACAGAAATATAGCAAAGATAAGAGTGGATGGAAAGCCCAGAATATGAGCCAGGACCCAGCAGGCACATGATACAAGAGAGCTGGCCAACATGCTCTCAAAACTCTCCAGCTTTAAATGGGATAGCCACATGCAGAAGAATGAAATTAAACCCACTCCTCTCACTCTGCGCAAAGTAAACTCTAAATGGATCGAGGACCTCAATCCAAGACCTGAAACTATAAAAGGTCTAGAAGAAAAAACAGGGAGAACACTTTACAATATAGGCAATAGGGAAAGACTTCCTGAACAAAACCCCAGTAGCACAGGAAATTAGATCAACATTCAGCCACTAGGACCTCGTGAAACTAAAAAGCTATTATACAGATAAGCAAACCATCAAGAGAGTCAATAGCCATCCCACAGAATGGGAGAAAATCTTCACCAGCTATATCTCTGACAAAGGTCTAATATCTAGAATCTACAATGAACTCAAAAAACTAAAGAACAAAAAAAGTCAAACAACCAAATAAAAGAAAAAACAGGGTAGCGATTTGAACAGAAAAATTCTCAAAGGAAAAAATACAAATGGCCATTAAGCACTTAACGAGATGTTTGACATATTTAGTCATCAGAGAAATGTAAATCAAAATAATTCTGAGATTTCCTCTCACCCAGTCAGAAAAAAAAAAATAAAGAAATCCAAAGACAACAAATGCCGGCAAGGCTGTGGGGAAAGAGGAACCCTTACTCACTGCTGGTGGAAGTGTATACTTGTAAAACCACTATGAAAATCAGTATGGAGACACCTGAAAAAGATGAAATAAATCTACGATTTGACCCAACTATATCAATCCTGGGCATAGACCCTAAAAACTCTACTCTTCACTACAGAGACACCTGCTCAGCCATGTTTGTTGCTGCTCTATTCACAATAGCTAAAAACCGGAATCAGCCCAGATGCCCATCAACTAATAAATGAAGATGTGATACATATACACAATGGACTTTTACTCAGTGGAAAGGAAAAATTAAATAATGAGATTTACAGGAAAATTGATGGAAATAATAAAAAATCATTCTAAGCGAGGTATCGTCACAGGCACTCTCATTGGTGGTTCCTAACTGGGATCAAGTGGAGGTGAGTGCAAGTGATGGCAAGCACCAGGAATGTGGGCATAAAACTAGAACAAGACCAGGAGAGAGAAGAAATAGGGAGAGAGAAGAGGAGGAGTTACTTGGCACATTAAGGGAGGAACAATTATCAGAGGTGGGAGGGGCTTAGAGAGGTAGGGAGAAGGGAATTACACAAAAGTTGAGGCGACTTGAATCAGTTCCATAGAAACCCTTCTTCTGACTAGCATTCTACAAGATAAATAAATAAATCAATAAAGGGGGAGGGGGAACAGTCAGGACAAAAGGTGGAAAAACTTATTCTTAAAACCAGGGACACTGGCTGGTACAACCCAGGCCCAGTAATTGGGTTGTCCCCCACAGTGATCTATTGGCCAGGGAGACCCATAAAGGTCCCCAAACAACGTAGGCCATTGCTAAAACACTTGATTACCTGACAAAGCTCAAAGGTAAGACCCTATTGCTGAAGGCACCACAGTCCGTGGTCACAGGATATCAGATTATCGTTCAGGAACTGAAAAGGAAACTAACTCCCTTTCAGCTAGGCTTATAGTGATGGAGAGCCCCGTGGGAGCCCCTGGAGCACAATGGTCACCGACAGCATGAATAAGCAGGGGGTACTGCAGACTACAAAATCCAGACAAGAAGCACACATGTGCAATGTGTGCCACTTGCAATAGTGGTGCAGCCTCTGTGGGTTACCAACTGTGCTCTGATTGGATGTGAGGCCTGCTCAGTGGGAGAGAACTCATATCTGGTACTGGAAACAAAGTCAGAATTTTATGGTCAGGGAACTCATACTTCAGAAAGAAGCCCTCACTTCTCTCTTGAGAAGGGAGGGATTGCACATCAAAAATCTCTCAGAAAACCTTGCATACCCACCTTAACCGAAACTGCTCTCACTCTGGGTTGGATTATCTGTTTTATTGTAAAAATGGCAAAGAAAACAGAAGAAAAACAAGATCCATCCATAAGACAAGAATCTAGCAGACTGACCACCACAAGACATGCCATCTCTACCACACCTGTAGGGTCCAAGAGAAATTACAGAGTAAGTTGCAACTTGAATACTGCTCTCACTTCTAGCCTGACAACCAGCTCCAGGATGATATTAACACACACACGGTGATCAACCAAAACCCATCAAAGCAGAAAACCTATCAAACCAGAGGGTACAAAGAACTCAATACTAAAACTACCAACAGATCTGACATGGCTCAAGGAACAGTGCAGAAGAAGACAGAAAGATTGCAAAAGCCACAGATTGAGTAGGAATATCCTGAGTATGCCCTGCCCCCTGCTTACAGGGACTGAATGAGGCCTTCATGACCCCACAGTGAATGCCATAACCCACTGAGGAGGGCCCCCAGGGTAACGGGAGCCAGTGTGAGAGGATATGAGTATATGCTGCTATATATAGAATAAATGTTTAAAAACTCTCCAGCTTTCATATTATTGAATAATGTTCATGATGTTCTGATTGCACAGATGGTGCTGTTTATATTGTTAGCCCTTTGCATGCTATATGACTTATGCTACACAGTAGTGCTCCATTAGATGTAGAAACTAAGTTCTAGAAAGGTGGTTTAGTCATTTGAAAATGAGGACCTGATATCTCTTGGTCAGAAATTTGGGGAGATGTCCATGTATTGTAGGATACTTAGCAGCTTCCTGGCCTCTACCCACTAGGTACCCAGTAGCACCTGTCCAACATGGAATATCATCCTCCAATTAAGACTCCCTAACTTAAATCCACAATTGCAGTAAGTGACATATCACAATTTTAATACAGAAAAAAAAGTGATGCCAAAACTCAGTTGAAGGAAGAATTACCCTTTCTTACTCTCTCATATACTAACCCACCCATCTGTTTAAGGGAACCGAAGCTCTTTAGAAATAAACTGATAATTTGAAAATCAGTTCTTAAAGATTATGCTTGAGTAGGGACAGGGAGTTAGTCATGAGGAAACTGGTTAAGACATCCAAGCACACTCCTGGAACCCAGGAAACATGTGAAGTCCTATCATCTTATGGACTGTTCAGACCAGATGGAGTTACTCACATAAAGCTCTTGGGAATTGACTTATATCACCTCCCTCAGTGATGAGGGAACAGAGTCTGAGGTTCAGAAAGCCTTATCAGTCCTTACATGTCTACATAAGTACAAAATTAGTTACCGGTAAAGCAAATGATTTGTATGGTCCGCTTACTTCCTTCCTACACAAGGCAAAGGAAGCAATGTTATGTTTCTAATAGTATCAATCCTAACACCCTCACCTCTAACAGAGAGTAAAGAGATTTATGTTTCAATCCTTTTTAGGGAATATACCAAGTGGTCCTAGAGAAAAAAAAATAGAGGTTCTCAGTGATCTTGACAGGAATAAGAGGCCTAACCAAGCAGATGAAGAGAAACTGGACTGCCTGGCTTTTCTGAATTTAAGATTTGCCTACTTACAAGAGATATCACCAACAGGAGATTGTATTGAGAGAAAAGCAAAGCAAAGCCTGAGTCAGCCTGAATTCAATCCCCAAAACCCACACAAAAAGCTGGGCACAGCCATGCACATTTTTCCCCACTCCTGTGGGGAGTGGACACTGGAGAATATCTGCCCCTTTCTAGTCGGTGAGTCTACCAGGAAATGGCAACTTCAGGTTCAGTGAGAGTCTGTCTCTAGGAAACAAGTGGAAGAGTGTTAGAGAAAGACCTGATTCTTCCCTGGCCTCCTCATGTGACAAACAGGTTGGCTGCATCCTTGCACACCACAGAAACTCCACACTTGTCCCCCCCAAAAAAATGTGTAGGCTAATGCGGTAATTTTTGTACCCTAAATAAATGGACAAATTGTCATACTTAATTGCATATGAAAAATGTGCTAATTGCAGATCTATACTCTGAATAAATTATTTTATTATCTTTATAAAGTTGTGACTTTTAAAGTATTTCAAGTTATTAGTAAGTGGTCTAACGGTCTGACTTGTCTATATCACTATAACAAAAAAGGCTTTGTGACTACTAGGGGCAAACTCCAATCAGCAATCTCCTTTCTTTCTTTTTCCTGTCTTCCTTTCTTTCCTTCTTTCTTATTTGTAAGCAGAGAAGAGAGGCAGACAGAGATAATGGGCACAGCAGGGTCTCCAGCCACTGCACAGGAACTGCAGGTGCACTGCCATTTTGTGCATCTGGCTTTACGTGGGTGCTGGC
Source organism: Zapus hudsonius (assembly GCA_004024765.1). NCBI lineage: Eukaryota > Metazoa > Chordata > Mammalia > Rodentia > Dipodidae > Zapus > Zapus hudsonius. The sequence goes on from PVHP010001096.1 coordinate 108,210, forward strand.
AAATCAAATTAGGGAGATTAGGCTTTGCAGGCAAGTGCCCTAGCCACTGAGCCATCTCTCCAGCCCAGTAAACTCCTTTCTGAATGCTACTATGGCCATGCTACATTTTTAAAAATCATAATTGTTATGAATAGTCTTGAACTTTATATGATTGATTAATTCAGAAAGCATCATCATTCATTAAGATACAAAGAGCACCTACTGTGTGCAAGGAAGCCATAGTGCTAGTCTTTACTGTGGAACAAAAGCAAATATTCTTGTGTCCTCGTGGGTTTGAATGAGAGTGATGGATGGACTGGCTCACATCAGTAAGATAGCACACGTATATTAAACTACATTTCATAAAGAAGGGACACAGAGTAACAAAACATTGAAATAGGACAATGTGACCTGTTCAGACATTAGTGTGTTAATATCTGCTTGAGCTGGCTCAAGAAGTGTTATGAACTAAAGAAATGAACAAGAATGAAAACAGGCAAAGAAAAAGGAAAAATGAGAGGGAGAGGGGAAAAAGGAGAGAGAAGAGCTTGATCAAAAACAGACAGAGAGCTGGCCCCTCTGCTGGGCAGGAAGATTACAGTCATGGCAAACAAAGACCACAAATGAAATTGGGGATGAGAAGACCCACATTTCTGTCCATGTTAAGATTTCAGTTGTTAAAAAATGATAAACCACAGGAGGGTTGTAAGCTCAGAGTAAAAAGGGGGAGGGGGAGAATGGGAGCAACTTGACAGAATTTGCACCTCAGACACTCTAGAAAACATATGATCCTCAGACACTCTAGCACACATGTGATCCTCAGACCTGATAACACACATGTGATCCTCAGACACTCTAGCTCACATGTGGTCCTCAGAGACTGCAGCACACATATGATCCTCAGACACTCTAGGACACATGTGGTCCTCAGACGCTCTGGCACACATGTGAGGAAAGTCAGACAGAAAGCATAAGTAGGTAATGAAATAATTCAGGTAGTGTGAGTCCTTGGGAACAAATGAAATAAGGAAGGAGAAAGAAGTAGGGCAGGATATGGATTCTACATTAAATGCAGAGATATTTTCAATGACAGTGATAACTGAACAGAACCCTGGGGGAAAAGAGAAGAGAATCCCAGAGGTGAGCTGGGGAAGTCTCTCTTATCCAAGATCACCTCTTGTGCTATTCATAACCCCCTACTCCATGAACTTATCCAGTGTGCCCAAAGATGAGGACACCCAGTGGATTGAGGACAAGGAGGGAGGAAATGGAGATACCAACATAATATTTGCTCATACAATGTATGTCATTTTGGATAATAAAGATAACAAAAAAATGATTCGTCTGGTAGTTAGGGTATGATTTTCTGAAGGCTTTGGAAATGGGGAATAAGAACCAAAGGTAAGACAGGAATGATTCTAGCAGGTAGGCCTGTGCAGCCTTGGGGAGAAGTAGAGACTAGGAATCTTGCTGGGAAAACCACTACCTCCATGTTCTCAGTGTCAGTTGATACCTCTTGTCAAATTCCATGGTCAGAAGAGTGTACATTCCCTCCTAACTCAAGATTAATCCATATTTTAAGTACCTTTATAAGTTGATATTGATTTTTCAATATACTGATTTAACATGTCCTATCCAGAGGGTGACTAACTTGCTACAATTACATTAAAAGGCTGAGCTAGACGAAAGCACAGCAGGATGGTGTGACTCAAGTAATGAAGAGAATGAGGGCCCAGTAATTGTTTAAGGTTGCTTTTACCTGAGCCAACAACTCAACAGAGATGGGGGAGGGGGTGGCAAAGGACTGGCAGAAAATAAGCCTCCATGTGGTCTAGACACACAGCTCCCTGGGGCCTCCCTAACTGCTCTAACTGATCACAGTCCAAATTCAGCAATTGTCAAAGCCACACAAGTTTTAGAGTGTGACAGAAGAGAAAAGAAACAAGGAGCCATTAACCTATTTGCCATGACATTTGAGAAGGGACAATGTCAGCACTCAAAATCCCATCCAGTAATATAATAGTCTATTCCTACAGCATCCTAGTTCTATCATTTTATCATTGCCCTGTAGTCACAGAGCAAATAGATCTGACTAAATCGTCACCTACACAGTGGCCTGTCAAGGGAATTAGGCCCATATTGTGAATCACCTATGTATGTGCTAAAGATAAAAGAAAGTATTATATATCACAGTTTTGTTATCCCCTAATTATATTTATATTTATATTATCTGTTATCCCCATCACAGTTTTGTGATTTGAATTAGGTGTTCCCCATAAACTCTTGTGTTTTGAATACTTAGTCTCCAGCTACTGGCAATTTGGGAGGTGAAGCCTTGCTGGAGTTGTGTTACTAGGGGTATGTTGTCAGGGGTGTTATAGCCAGCTGCTGTTTGCCAGACTTCATCTCACTTTCCTCCTGCTATTTTCTACTTTTTGTGGAAGAAGTGATGTCCAGCCTCTGCTTATGCTCTGCTTTCCCCTGCCAATATGAAGCGTCCCCTCAAGAACATAAGCTAAAATACTATCTTCCCATCAGCTGCATTTAATCAGGTGTTTTGTCCCAGCAACAAAACAGTAATTTACATTATCCCCCTTGATGTTTTACTACTCTTATCATCCAAATTTGGTTTATTAATTTGCATAATTAATTCTATCAATCACTATCTTTAACTTCTTCATCTTATGGTTTTAGAATGTGCCTACAAAAACATAATCATTCTCTTGATTATATTCAAACCTCTACCAGTCCTGAGACTGAACACATGAAAATGAATACAACTAGAGAAAATCTTGTCCACTCTATTGCTATGTTACATTAAAATTCAATACCATAAGTTTAGCCAAGACCCTCATAATGCCTACTCACCTAGAGAAGTACTCGACATTTTCTTCTTTCTTTGCAAACTTCAACAATATCTCCTTCCAAGCGTGAATCTCAGGAGAAAACAAACTCAAAAGAGAATCTTGGGAGTCTTTCCCCATCACATCTGCACTCCCCTGATTTCTCTCCCATTTTTCTAAATCTCATACCCATCAGGCTTTGTACTATTTCTGCAAAGGAATTATTCTGCTCAAGGCCTCAATGATCTACCCCTCCAAATTGCTCAGATCCATGGTTAACCACATTAAGAAGGGATTTACTGACTCGCTTTCTTCCCTTGGATTTCAGGGCATCACTTTCTGTTGCTTTTACTATTTCTCTTATTTCTCATGTCTCTTTTGATGATTTCTCCTTTTTCACTGACTATTTCATTTTGAAGTATTCAAATTCTTAGTCTTCTCACCTCTACCAACACTCTTTTGGTGGTCACATCCATTCCCATGATCTTAAATGCCTTCTATAAAGGTAAACTCCAGATTATTCCTCCAAACATAGATGTTGTTCCATGATTCTGGATGTGTGTGTGTTATTGTATCTGTAATATCGCTATTCAAATATCTAATATCTCACAAAAACATCTCTATGGCTAAATTACTGATATGAAACCCTAGACCCATTCTTATCTCTGTCTCCTCCTCTAATTTGATAGTAACAGCATCCTTAAAGTTGCCACAGTTATGCATAGCATCTTAGATATGCTTGGCTTTTTTCTCACACTGTAATTCTCTCAAAAATCCCTGTCAGTATGTTCACAATAAAATAAGCTATCAGAGGTTCAAAGGAATTGGGAGGATAAAGGGGAGGGCGGTGGTGTGCTGCAAGCAAAGTCATGCTGCATTTATTTTCATCTCTTGCCTGTCTTCTTTTCCACTACAAAGCTACAGTGAAATCTGTTGAATATGTCCCCAAATGACAGAGAAAGAAAAATGTACTAGTCTACTTTTTGCCATAGTATTCAACTCAGAGAGAAATAGCTTTAAAGCTAAATCTTAGGTCAGAAAGAATAGCTAACAAACTGTCAACAGTGAGGCTCAGAAGTAGCACATCTTTATCAGTAGAAAGACTTCATGTCTGTATCTGAGGCAGGCAGATTTTATTACTTTAGATGAGGCTAAAATATTTTGTCTTCATAAATTCCATAGTTGTCAAAACTGACTTCTGTCCTGGCCAAGGACCAGCAATAATCACAAAATTTAAACAAAAAGAATATTGAATCTATATGTCAAACAATTCAGCAAAGTTTAATTCCTATCACTAAAAGAATTATACATTAATGAATGGGCTATGGTAACAACTAACTCACAGTGACCTCATCTTTAAGGCTTCATTAATGATACAAAATCTCTTCTCAGATATCTGTGCATATCATCAGATACCATGAGATCTGCTCTCCTTCTTATCTGTCCCAGTTATGGATATTACCTATGAAATAAATACATAAAATCTCAACTAAAATATAAATATGAATCAAAATAAATAATTTTTTAACAAATAAAAATAAACCTTGAGAGACTAAAAAAAGTAGACCATAAGACTTCTGGTCAAGATGGTAGACAGATAGTCATGCTAGTTCACTGGGAGTATCCAGGCAAGAATTTGGGGGGCTTTATTTCATATGCGTCTAATATTTTTCACCTTGTAGGTACAGGGGTACTTGAACAGGTTGAGGCTAATCCCCATGCTTGGGTGCACCCATAAAAAGATACAAGTTAACAGGGTGGATCAGAAAAATGGAACCTTCCATTTGCTGCCTTCAAGAAACCCTCCTCATTTCTAAAGATACCTCCTCAGAGTGAAAGGATGGAAAATGATTTTCCAAGCAAGTGGAAACAAAAAACAAATGGGACATTAATATCAGATAAAAATAGACTTTACACCAAAAGTACTTAAAAAGGACAAGAAGGCCAGTTCTTACTCATAAAGGGAATGTTCCAACAAGAGGATATGATTATCATAAATTGTATATGCACCAAACATAGGTGTACCACAAGTTCAAAAAGCAGAACATACTAGACAACAAATCAGAAATAAACTCCAAAACCATCATAGTAGGAAACTTTAATACCCCACTGTCATCACCAGAACAGATCATCCAAACAAAATCAGCAGGGAAATAATAGATCTTAACACCTCAGATCTATTAGACTTAACAGATGTCTGCAGAACATTCCATCCCAATTCTATAGAATACACATTCTTCTCAGCAGCCCAGGGAACTTTCTCCAAAATATACCACATATTAAGACATAACACATGCCCTCATAAATTCAGGAAAATTAACATAATTCCCTATATTATTTTGGACCACAATGCATTAAAGCTACAAATTAACAATAAGAGAAGTGAAAGAACCTATACCAGCTCCTGGACAGAGTACTGAAGAAATGGATGAATTTCTTAACACATACCACCTACCAAAACTAAACCCAGAACAGATAAAGCTCCTAAACAAATCTATTACATCCATTAATATTGAAAATGTAATCAAAAATCTCCCCAAAAGGAAAAATCCAGGAACTGATAGATTCTCAGCCAAATTCTACCAAAGCTTCATCACAGAACAGAAACTACTCTTTCTAAAGATTTTTCACATAATTGGAGAGAAGGAATGCTCTCTAACTCCTTCTATTAAACCAGAATCACCCTAATACCAAAGCCAGACAGAGATATGAGAAGAAAGGAAAACTGGAGAACAAAATCCTTGGAAACCAAATTCAACAACACATCAAAAGCATTATTCACCTGGATCAAGAAGGCTTCATCCCAAGGATGGAGAGATGGTTCAACATATGGAAATCAATTGCTATAATCTACCACATTAATAAACTTACCACAAGAACTGCAGATGCATAGAAAAATTCAACATCACTTTATGATCAAAATGCTGAAGAGACTTGGCATGGAGGGTTTATACCTCAACATAATAAAGGTTATATACAAAACACCTAAAACCCAAACCATACTCAATGGGGAAAGGCTCAAGGAGTTCCCATTAAGATTGGAAGCAAGAAAGGGGTGTCCACACTTAACACTGTTCTTCAACATAATGCTTGAAGTTCTAGGCCAAGCAATAAGACAGGAGAAAGACATAAATGGAATACAAACTGGAAAGGAAGAAGTCAAACTATCCCCTTTTTCAGATCCTATATATAACAGGGCTCAAAGGACAGCACCATAAAACTCCTAAAGGTGATAAATGCCTTCAGCAAAATGGCGGAATAAAAATTAACACACAAAAGTCAGTAGCCTTCCTATATGCAAATTATAAGCATATAGAAAAGAAATCAGCAAGACTATCCCATTTTCAATAGCTTCAAAAAAAAAATCAAGTACCTTGAAATGACACTAACCTAGGATGTGAAAGACTTATATATTGAAAAAACAGTCAAGAAAAAAATTGAGGAGGATGTGAAAAGATAGAAATATCTCCCATGCTCCTTAATAGGTAGAATTAATATTGCTAAAATGGAAATTTTACCAAAAGCAATATACAGATTCAATACAATACCAATAAAAATCCCAGCTTCATTTTTTGCAGATAGAAAAAAATAATCTCAAAATTCATTTGGAATAGCAAAAGGCCTTGGATATCCAAAAATATCCTCAGTTAAAGAAACACCTCAGGGGGTATCACCATACTTCATCTAAAGTTATACTACAAAACCATAGTTACAAAAACATCACGGATGTTGTAGTCAGCTTTCTTGTTACTGTGCAGAAAAGAATCCAACCAAAAAGCAGCTTGGGAGAGAATGGGTTTATTTTGGCTTACAGACTCAAGGGGAAGCTACATGATGGCAGGGAAAATGATGGCAAGAGGAGAGGGTGTGCCTCAACTCTGTCACCACACTGCAAATAGTGGCAGGAAAGTATGACAACAGCTGACAAGGGGAAGCTGGCAATAACGCCCATAAACCAGCTCCCAACAACATAGATCCGAAAGGTACTGTCATGGTTTGATACAGGTGTCCCCCACAAACAATTGAATGTGTTCTGATAGATCGATCCTCAGCTGATGGCAGTTTGGGTTTTACAACCTCGATGAAGCTGTGTTGTTGGGGGCGAGTTTATGGGGTTATAAGCCAGCTTCCCCTTGCCAGTGTTTGGCACACCTTCCTGCCGCTGTTTGCAGTGCTGTGGCAGAGG